>CAUYPK010031103.1:0-146072 GCA_963574355.1 Loris lydekkerianus
GGCCCCCTTCTGCAGACCCCCCCCCCGTAGACCCCTCTCTGTGGACCCCCTGTGTAGGGTCCCTTCTGTAGGCCCCCTTCTGCAGACCCCCCCCATAGACCCCTCTCTGTGGACCCCCTAGGCAGGGTCCCCTATGCTGACATTCCATGGACTCATAAGCTGACCGCAGGTTGTGAAGAGTGGGAAGGAGGGAGTGGAGGGCAGAGGGGCCAGTGGCGTCCTACACTGTCTGCCAGAACCATCCTCCTTTTAGATACCTCAGGAAGGTCCTACACTGGCTATCGAGGTCAAACCTCAATGTCCACTTCCTTCACATGACAGCATCAGGACTAAGCCACACAGTTGGGGTTCTGGGTCTGCCACCTGCCAGCTCAGAGACATGCTGTCGCTCTCACCTGGGATGTGGCTAGGACGGGTGTCATGTGCGACATTCCCACACCCAAGTGAATTTCACCACATGCTCCTGGACCTAGGATGCATCTGAGCCTCCTGGTGCCAGGGACCTGCGAGGCAGACAGGGCACAGCTGTCCCTGGCCACACAGAGCTTCCACTGGATAGTGGACAGACTGGGTGACAAAGAGACTCAGACACCAGGTCATAGCCATGTGCTGAGGGCCACAGGGAGCCGAAAGCAGGCCCAGAACGCAGCATTACATCTCACTGTACCCAGGGACACAGAGGACCCAGGCCACACGGGAGCCTGGGTGGGAGCTAGGAGCCACACACCTCACTCAAGTGGGTTTCACAGTCCAGGCACGAGGAACACCAGTGGTATGGACGGTAGCCCACACCATTCCTACAGTCCTATGCCTAGCACTGCCCCTGCAGGCAGATCAAGGCCCCAGGAAAGCGAAGGTCTGGACACAAGCTGTTAAAGAGCTTTGCTGAGGACTTGGGGTCAGTCACACACACTCTGTGCTGCTGCCTGAGTGAGCAGATGGAACCCCATGTGCAGTGGGGTCACCAGACTAAAAGCTCAGATGTGGACACGCCATGACCCTCGGGAGGGAGGGTGCAAACAACCCGGCTAGAGCTGGGAGATCAGCCTTGATGGGGAAAGAGACACAGATCTCCCAGGCAGCCAACGGAGAGAGGAAGGAAGCCAATGGGAACCATGGTCTGGCCATTTGTCAGGAGGAGGAGGGGACATGGGGACAGCTGGTGGGGGCAGGGCCTGGCCCAACCAGGAGAGGACATATCCAGGGTGTTTGGATCCCACAGATCCAGGAGCTGGGCCATGGACACCAGGGCCTACTGGGTCATGAAAGCCAGCTGCAGGACTGGTCCATGCTCTCAAGGTAAGACTCACGTACCCCCAGCTTCCTGACACATGTTTCACATCAGCCCAAGATCCAAAACTCCTGGTCAGGTCTCCCCTAGGACCCCCTCCCACCCAACGCACACTGTGCAAGACCCTGGCAGGGCTCTTAGAGGCCACAGGGAGGCCGGTGGCCATGGTACACCTCCAAAGTGGCACCCTCACATTCAGACGCCTCCCCTGCCTCCTGTGACAGTGAGGTCACTACCTTTCGCCAAGAGGATGGGCACTGGGCCAGCTGCCCCTCTCTCCGCCCAGAGTCCCCATGGGCAAACCAGAGCTTCCTCATGGTGAAGGTCCAGGCTCGCACCACTCAGCAAGGGGCCCTGCACAGCCTGACTTGGACACCTGCCCTTTCCACAACACAGACTCGGCTCAGGGGAGTGAATCAGGTGACAGGCAGACATTGACCAGGCAGAAGGCTGCACACATGGGTAAGTAAAGCAGAACCAAGGGTCCAGAAATAAATTTCAACTAATTTCCAACGAGGGTGCCAAGAACCTCACACCATGTATAAAAATTAATTCAAAATACAGTAGAACCTCTGAAAGGTGACCACCGAGGGGGCTATAACAAACTGGTTAAATGTGGAGAAGGTCCGCATTAGGAACTAGGCCTCCCGTGCTGGCAAATGCACCTGGTGCATGTCTGGTCAATGAGAATTAGATGAACTTAGGGAGGCGGTCCATCCGTGTAGGGAGGTGGCCAGCTATGGAGGTTCTACTATATGATCCAAAGACCTACAAGAGAGAACTATAAAAGACATACAAGAAAAAATGGGGTGAATCTTTATGGATTAGAAAATGGTTTCTTAGCATAATATGAAACATAAGCAGTTGAACGAAAAACAGATCAACCTTCATTTGTGCTTCAGTGGAGAATGTCGGAAAAGACACAACACAGAATGAAAGGAAATACCTGTAAATCAAGTATCTAGTAAGAGTCCAGGATCTACAATATGTCAGAAACTCTTACCACAGTTAAAAAAAAAACCAAAAAACATTGAAAACTGATTTGAATGAGCACCTCTTCAAACTAGGCTCACAAATACCTCTCAAGTACACGGAAACACTCCACATCATTAGTTACTAGAAACGTGAGTCAAAACCACTTCACAGCCACCAGGATGCCACAGTCAAAGGAGGAAGTGAGGGCAAGTGTGTGGAGGGTGTGCAGAAAACGGCCCCACAGGCCGACGGTGGAAACATGGAGCGGCAGCCACGGGGAGCAGGCAGGGCTCCTCTGACGGTCCTTTGGGCCGGACTCACACAAACATGTAAACAGCAGCACTGTCTGTAACAGCCAGATGAGCACCAGCTGCGGAACAGACACAGCCAGACCAGGGGGGGAACCTGCAGCCTCAAGGCCCCAGTGGCTCCCTGTCCTAAGGGCAGCCTTGTGACCAAATCCAAATTTTACAGAACAAATCCTCTTATTTTTATGTTTTTGTTTGTCTTTTATATTTTTTCTTTTATTTTTAAAATGAACATATTTAAAATACCAAAGAATAAAATAAATTTCAACAAAATAATGCTCCCAGGTTGACTGGCACAGTTACTTAGAACACTAGTTAGGCCTATACACTATAATAAATCAAAGGCTGCCAGGCTCATGGTTCCTACTCGCCCTCCCAAGCGGCCCCACTACTGCATGAGGCTGGGTGGTGAGAGTTCATGGGGTCGAGTACACTGGTCTGTTGTCAGCTTTTAGCAATGGTGCCCTGTGTTTCTGTTTGAAGTGGAATTTGTGAATAGTTGCACAGCTCAACAGTATTTTTTAATTCCGTCTGCTTAACAGGCCATCACATCAAAGAAAATTAGAGAATACTGAGGGAGGAAAATAGATTTTTACTGAGAGTTGGGAATTGCAATATTGTCTTGTTTCTGCTAAAGACACAATGATGTGCTTGCTTTGTGGTGCTACAATACCAACATTGGAGAAATTCAATGTCATCAGCATCCTCACACTCACAAGGGCCACAATATTTTAAATTAGGGAAAGAGGCATGAAAAGTTGTGCTGCAGAAATTAAAAAAGGCAAAGCAAGCCAGGTGCGGTGGCTCACGCCTGTGATCCCAGCACTCTGGGAAGCCAAGGTGGGAAGATCCCTTGAGTTCAGGAGTTCTTAATCAGCCAGAGCAAGAATGAGATGCCATCTCCACTAAAAATAGAAAAACTAGCCAGATGTTGTGGTGGGCACCTGTAGTCCCAGCTACTTGGGAGGCTAAGCCAAGAGGATTGCTCAAGCGCAAGAGTTTGAGGTTGCTGTGAGCTGTGATGCTAAGAGCACTCTACCTCTATCCAGGGCCAAAGACTGTGTCTAAAAAAAAAAAGAAAGAAAAAAGGCAAAGCAAAAGCACAGGCAATTCTTTTAGGCAGCAGTGAGACCTAGAAATAATGCAACTTATAAAGCAGTTTATGTGTTCAGGAAAAAAGGGAAGCCTTTCGGCGATGTAAAAGTTGTGAAAGAATGCATTGTTTAAATTGTATGATGCTTAGACCCGATAATGTTTCAAACTACAAACAACTACCTCTTTCAAAGAGAATCATAACTCATCAGCAGCATGAATTAGCCTTTAACTTTATAGAACAACTTCACACACTACTTCAAAAGGAAAATATATACTATTCAATCACTTTGGATGAATCAACTGATACTATTGACTTGATGTAAGTTTTATACTTCAGAAGATTTTCTTCACAATGAAGAGTTAGAGCACAGGGAATAGATATCCTCAACAACTCTCAAGGTAAGTGCTGTGAAACTGCACTGAATTTGGTGAATTTCCTGAGTGTATGTACAGATGGTGCACCTTCCATGGCAGGAAAACATGCAGGGTTTACTGCACAGATAAGAAAGTATTAACCAATCCAGATGCTCTCATTTCTTTTTACCCACTATCTTGCATCAGCAAAATCTCTGTGCTAAAGGTACTGTTGTACGTGACACTTGGCAAAAAGTTGTAAGTATTGTTAACTATATCTGTGCAAAGGCAATAGGCAGCACCAGTTTTGTAACATGCTGAAGTTAAATTAGTGAGGTATTCAGTGTGGGTTTGCACATATCATTCTAAAGTGCACTTCAGTCAAAATTTCATCTAAGTGAGAACAGATAATTAAATTTTATAAAGAACAGAATCAGCAATGTAAATTACTGAAAGAATATTTAAAGAGGAATGCAACATTTCTGGGTGGTATCATGTCAAATAAAAATGATTTGAAAACTTCTTCACAAGGTAAAACTAAGTCTATAAATGTGCAGTCTCCACGCTCCCAGCCCCAGACGTGGTCTAGCAGGAAGCTGGCCACACAGTGGGAGGTGGGCGGTGGGAGAGGGAAGCTCCGTCGGGGTTCCCAGTTTCTCCCTCTCCTGCCTCACTCCTGACCTCTGCCTCCCTCAGATTCCCCCCACCACACCCATCTGCGAAAAACTGTCTTCCATGAAACTGGCCCATGCTGCCAAAAAGATCAGGGAGTACTGCTTATGAAGGTCTGACAATTAAGTCCATGAACTCTTTCTAGAAAAAGTGCTACACACCTCACTGCTGAGTATTTCTATGGTCACCTTAGAAGTGCTCCCCTTTGGAAGCTGTGCACTGACGCCAGCACCTAGACCACCATTCAAAGCAATTTTGGAATTCTTTTTCTGGAATGGCCATCAGAGCTGTCATCACATTACCCTGATGTCCTGAATGTCATCAAAATGCCTTCCTTTCAATATTTCCCTTATCTTTGAGTAAAGAAAAAAGTCATTGGGGTCCAGATCAAGTGAGCTGGGAAGGTGTTCCAACACAGTTATTTGATTACTGGCTAAAAATTCCCTTATACACATGAAAAAATGATGCTTGCAATTAATCATCAGAGAAATGCAAATTGAAACCACCCTGAGATATCACCTAACCCCGGTGAGAAGGGCCCACCTCACAGAGTCCCAAAGCTGCAGATGCTGACAGGGTGTGGAGAGAAGGGAACACTTTTACACTGCTGGTGGGACTGCAAACTAATGCAGCCTCTTTGGAAAGAAGTAAGGGGAATCCTCAAAGAGCTAAAAGCAGACCTCCCATTTGATCCCGCAATCCCCTTACTAGGCATCTACCCAGAAGAAACAAAAATCATTTTACCATAAGGAAATTTGCACTAGAATGTTCATAGCACCCCAATTCACAATTGCAAAGATGTAGAAACAACGCCCATACCCACAGGCTCACGAATGGATTAACCAGCTCTGACACAGGTGCACCATGAGGTCCTGAGCCATGATACAGATGGGGGCTTTGGAGAACGTTCTCATAAGTACCTCAGAAATGGAAAAGCACTTCCCTGCTAGTGGGAATGCAAACTAATACGTTCTTCTTGGAAAGATGTTTGGATAGTACTTAGGGATCTAAAAATAGTCCTGCCATTCGATCCTTGAATTCTTCTACGAGGCATATACACAGAAGACTAAAAATCACTTTATAACAGAGATATTTGCACCAGAATGTTTACTGCAGCCCAATCATAATTGCTAAGTCATAGAAGAAGCCCAAGTGCCCATCGACCCATGAATGGATTAATAAATTGTGGTATATGTACACCATGGAATAGTACACAGCCTTAAAGAAAGATGGAGACTTTACCTCTTTTACGTTTACAATGGATGGAGCTGGAACATATTCTTCTTAGCAAAGTATCTCCAATGTACTCAGCCCTACCATGAAACCAAGTTATAAACACTCACACTTCACACTTCCATGTGAATGCTATAACCCAACTACAGCCCAAGATGAAGGGGAAAGAGCAGGGGGGGAGGATGGGTGGAGGGAGGGCAATTGGTGGGATCACACCTATGGTGCATTTTACAAGGGTACATGTTAAATCTAAATGTAGAATATAAATGTCTTAATATAATAACTAAAGAAATGCAGTGAAGGCTATGTTAACCAGTTTCATGGAAGTATTTCAAATTGTATATAAAACCAGCACATTGTACCCCATAACTGTATTAATATACACAGCTATGATTTAATTTTAAAAAATGGAAAAGCAAGTACCCAAAGTACTGAATACTAAGTTGAAAAGTAGATTAATAACTACAGACCCACATGAGAGAAAAGCTCAATTAAATTCATGAAGGGGGAAAAGGGCTCCATATATCCCCACCCACCGGGTGCAATGCATGCTTCCTTGGTGAAAGACTCAACGGCAACTCAGACTTTGGACTTTACCTTACAAACACAAATAATGTAACTTAATGGTATATACCCACATGTAAACCTAAAATAAAAATTAAATTAAATTTTAAAAAAAGAAAAAAATTAAAGCTCCCTCACAGCCAGTGCCGTGTGAGCAGGTGCCTCGTCGTGATGCAAGAGCCCTGAGTTGCTGGTGAAAAGTCCAGGGCGATTTCCTCTGACCTTTCACTTCCAAATAGTAAACATGGTTACCTGTCCAGCTGGTACAAATTCATAACAAATAATCCCTCTGATATCAAAAAAGCACAGCAATGTGGTTGATTTGAGCTGACGGACTTTTTAATCATGGAGAACTGGCCGACTGCCGCTCTGCACCTTGACAGGCTGTTTCAGGGCCGTGTTGGTGCAGCCAGGTTTCATCCCCGTGAGAACACGGCCCAGGCCATCATCCTGCCTCTCCAACGGTCTTGCAGACTTCAGCATTCCTTTGGCTTTTGACCATTTGGGATCATTTTTGCACACACCTTTCTCATGCCAAGATTCTCAGTTAAGATTTTCCTGTTTCTCATCAATGTTTACTTGGTCTGCTGTGCTTCTCATAGTCAGCTGTGATTTTAACTCACAATTTGACAAATTCCTACAATGTTTTTGTCAGTTCTGCTTGCTACTGGTCGCCCTGACCACTCTCTATCAGTGACACGTTCTCTCCCCTCAGAACACGTTTAATCCATATGTACACTGCTGTTTTCTTCCTGGCATGATCCCCATAAACCTCCTCATTTCACTTACACTCTTGCCAAGCATAACAAGAAAGTTAATGTTTGTTTGTTGCTCTAATTCAAGCTCCGACATTCTCAAGACAGCACGCAAAACACACACAACAGTTACGAATGCCACTCAGCACAACAGCACCACAGCTCAACATGAACACAGCCGAGGTGCGGACACACCAGGGCCACGGCCCTCACTGAGCTGTTTGCACAGTGCTGCCAATGTAAGCACACAGCGGCAAACTCACCAACGTGTCAGGCCTCGTATACAATAACGCAGCAAAAAATCCAAGCATTTCAAAAAAAGCTATCTTTTTTCAAAATACTTCTTCAGAAGGAAATTTGAGATGAGCATTTCCCCCAGTTAGCAAAGGTCACTGAGAAGCAAGATGACATACAGGAGTCATCTAAAGAACACCCAGCTGTATGAGGCCTGTTAACTGGGTTACAGTAAAAGGCTCCTGGACTGCAAAAATCATAACATCACACTCAAGCTAGCATTTCATACTCACCTGGTTGATATCACTAAGGCACCTAAAGAACTGCAGATGGAATCGATGAAGTTCTCAGGAGGTGACATTTTAAAGTCATTGTTTGATGCTGGGGAAGATCCAACTGAAATAGTAAAAATGTAGTGTATCCAGGCCTTCAGCAACGTACCTGAGAAATGCTTTCTTGCTTTTCAACCACTTACTGCTGTGAATCTACATTCTCCTCCCAAACTCAAATCAAGACGCCCTTAGGGTCACAAATGACACCATCCAGAGGTCAGACCTCCATGTTGCAATCAAACACAAATGCTTTCCAACAAAAGGCAGATACAACAGAGTCAGGAAAAGGTCAGTTTACTTAAAATTAACAAATAGCTTTCATTGTTTGGAAATTATTAAGTACATGTAGTTAGACTTTCACAAAACAATGTACATCTTAAGCGCATCTAATTGAATGATCACAGCTGAATTAATGGGCTTCCAACATGAACAGTCCCCAGCCCTGAGACAATGGTACAGGATTCAGCCTCAACAAGGAAGCCCTGACTGCACCAGCCGTGGAATGGGTGAGGCTTGGAGGAGGAGTCTGGCACAAAAGGCAGTGAGATTCCACTTGCATGGAACACCCAGAACAGGCAAACCCACAGGAAGGAGGGCATCAGTAGTTGCCAAGGCTGGGGGGAGGGAACGAGGGTGTCTGCAAATAGAGTGCAGGTTTCCCTCTGGGGTGAGAATATTCTGGAATTTTGATAGTGGTGAGGGATGCACAATCTTGAGTATACTCAAACATTGAACTGTATTTTGTATATAATAAAATGGTGATTTTTTTTTTTACAGTATCTGAATATTGTCTTAATTCAAAGATAATAATAAATGCAGCCAATATAGGCTTTCCCAAACAGAATGACTGCTCCTCCACTGATGGGGCACCTTCACCACACCGGCACTTCATGGGGAGCTGGGCCTGCACAGGCCCTGGCCCTGAGATCAGGTGCCTGCATCACCGCCGGCCAGCGTGAGGGAGGGATCCCTTCTCCACAGCACAGTGCCAGGTCATAATCAGGGGCTATGAGACAGTGAGTGACCATCCCCATGAGGTCAGAGACCCTTGGCAACTGCCCAGCCCGGGCAAAGAGCTGGGGAAGGATGGCTCCTGAGGAAACCCTGCTGAGAGAGCCTGGGAGACGGACACTCTGCTTGGCTGGGCACAGTGAGCAGAGGCCCCTACAGGGACACGAAGGTGACCACAGTCCCCACAAGTGACATGTCCATGGTCCCAGGGCCTCGGCAGGAGCAGGGGCTGCCTGAAGATGCACAAGAGGCCCCGTGGACGACCCCAGCTAGTGCTGGAAGATCTGTCTGGGAAGTCACCACCACACAATGCCTTCCAGCCACAAGGCCACTGAGCAGATCGGGCCCCACAACAACACTCTGGGGGAGGCAAAGAAGCCTGTGAAAACACAAGAGACCACTGTGCCAGTGTGAACATCCAAGCACCACAGCTTCACTGCACCGGAGCACGTTCTCCAACTCTCGAGAAAAGGGAGAAGAGCCTCGTGCTGCAGCCGGAGCCGTCCTCTCTCCACACCCAAGAAGGGACCTCGTAGGGGCCTCGTGCTGCAGCTGGAGCTGTCCTCTCTCCACAACCAAGACGGGACCTCGTAGGGGCCTCGTGCTGCAGCTGGAGCTGTCCTCTCTCCACACCCAAGACGGGACCTCGTAGGGGCCTCGTGCTGCAGCTGGAGCTGTCCTCTCTCCATACCCAAGACGGGACCTCGTAGGGGCCTCGTGCTGCAGCCGGAGCCGTCCTCTCTCCACACCCAAGACGGGACCTCGTAGGGGCCTCGTGCTGCAGCCGGAGCCGTCCTCTCTCCATACCCAAGACGGGACCTCGTAGGGGCCTTGTGCTGCAGCCGGAGCTGTCCTCTCTCCACACCGAAGATGGGACCTCTCTCCACACCGAAGATGGGACCTCTCTCCACACCGAAGATGGGACCTCTCTCCACACCTCGTAGGGGCCTCGTGCTGCAGCCGGAGCCGTCCTCTCTCCTCACCCAAGACGGGACCTCATAGGGGCCTTGTGCTGCAGCCGGAGCTGTCCTCTCTCCACACCCGAAATAGGACCTCGTAGGGGCCTCATGCTGTTACCGGAGCTGTCCTCTCTCCACACCCAAGACGGGACCTCGTAGGGGCCTCGTGCTACAGACAGAGCCGTCCTCTCTCCACACCCAAGATAGGACCTCGTAGGGGCCTTGTGCTGAAGCCCGAGCTGTCCTCTCTCCACACCCAAGACGGGACTTTGTAGGGGGCCTCGTGCTGCAGCCAGAGCTGTCCTCTCTCCACACCCAAGATGGGGCCTCGTGCTACAGACAGAGCCGTCCTCTCTCCACCCCCAAGATAGGACCTCATAGGGGCCTGTGCTGCAGCCGGAGCTGTCCTCTCTCCACACCCAAGACGGGACTTCGTAGGGGGGCCTCGTGCTGCAGCCAGAGCTGTCCTCTCTCCACACCCAGGATGGGACCTTGTGGGGGCCTCGTGCTGCAGCCGAAGCCGTCCTCTCTCCACAACCAAGATGGTACCTCGTGGGGGCCTCGTGCTGTTACCGGAGCTGTCCTCTCTCCACACCCAAGACGGGACTTCGTAGGGGGCCTCGTGCTGCAGCCAGAGCTGTCCTCTCTCCACACCCAAGATGGGACCTCATGGGGGCCTCGTGCTATAGCCGAAGCTGTCCTCTCTCCACACCCAAGACAGGACTTCATGGGGACCTCATGCTGTAGCCGGAGCCATCCTCTCTCCACACCCAAGACACGGGAACTGCGGAGGCTCCCAGCATGCCCTTCACCTTCAGGCTCTTCAGCTTTATGGGCAGAAACGGCCACATGCTCATCTGGGCCTACCCAGGAACTATGAGGGAGAGCTGAACATCTGGGCAGTCGAGGGTCATCCCCGCTGAGCACTGCACTGAGGCCCTCAGGGAAGCCGTGGGTGTCAGTGAGCATGTGTACACATGCATGTCCACACCCACTCAGTGGTGGGCCAGAGCACTCCCAGGTGGCTTCGGGTAAAAACAGCCAGTTGGCAGGGAGACCTCACAGGGACACAGAGCATCCTCCCCACAGGTACCTCCCAACTCCCCTGCTTGCCCAGCAGAAACCCCACGCCTGGCAGCCAGGTGCTGTCGCTGTCAGCTGAGAAGTCCCAGCTACCACATTCGGGCTTCATTTTCACTGCATCCTGACTAAGAACAGTCAGGTTCCCAGGTCCACTAGGGAGGACAGAGATCAAATCCTCTGAGCAGGCGGAAGTGGGGCGGGAGAAGGGGCAGCGGCCCAGCAATGTCGTGCTGTGGACAGAGACCCAGAGCATCGCGCACACAGGCCCCACCCTCCCAGCAGCTCTGGGCTCTCTGACCTACATGAGGGTGGATCCACCTAAATGACCTCACCACCTGGGGCCACCACCTGAGTCTGAGAAGCATCTGCCCCCAGGAGCGTGTGCAGCAGCACCCTAGGACCGTGCTCTCAAGCCCAGGCCAACGTGAGAGAGAGGCAAGAAGGACACCACCCAGCCTCGCAGAGGGGCAGCCAGCACTCAGTGAGACATGGGTGCCCTGCTCCCACCCCGCACACAGGGCTCCCACACCATAGGGAGCTTGTAGAAACCCCAGTGTGTCTCTGTGTCCCCCTGGGGAGCTCTAAGCCCAAGTTTGGGGACCACAGGGAGGGCTTTGCTCTCAGGAGTCCCCTTCTGCCCAGAACTGCCCAGATGCACATATGGTGACCTCCAGCCTACCCAGGGACACAGGCACAACGGCACAGGAGAGTCACTGCGCAGGTGAGGCAGCCATGCCTGTGCTTCTGTGTGCAGGCCAGGGGGACACCACGCTGGGAGGTCAGTCACAGACAACACAGGGCAGGGAGGACAGGAAAACCATTGCTCTGGAACCCAGGCCCCCACCTGCCTTGAGGCAGGAAGACTGACCAGTCTCTGTCCAGTGACTTCCACAGGTGTCCCAGCATGACACAAAACGAGGGACACAAGACGAGACACAGTGCAGGACACTTCAGCTGAGAGTGTGCATGACGTTCACTCACGTGTACGACCTTCTGACTCATGGCCACGTCCACAGGCCCTCAGCGATGCCGTGGGCAGAGCAGTGGCAATTAAAGTGTCAAACAGCTTATTGATAATTTAAGTACTAGATTTATAAGGGCTATGTAAGCCTAAAATTAAAATCCCAGAAAACACACAAAAAGAAAAAAGTCTCAATGTTGAGTCTCAAAACTGATACTCAACACTGCAAGGAACCAGGGAAACACAGATGAATGCACAGCCTGTGCCGCTCCACACCTGACACTCTGCAGAGCCCGACAGCCCCAGACCTGGGCAACACCAGCCCTCCCTGCCGTAGGGGCAGCGTGCAGTGCAGGCATGTGTGCCTGTGATGTGCATGTGTGTGGCACACACATGCGCACACGTGCTGTGCACCTGTGGGGTGTGGAGCATGTGTGCAATGCCATGTGTGTATACTCAGCACTGGGGGCAGCTCCTACCAGCCCAACAGGTGCCCTGGGACTCTGACCCAGGCACCTGAGACTGTTGAGTAGAGAGAGCTAGCCCATGGGACACCAGAAATGGCAAACGTGTCCGTGCTCATGTGTGGTCTGCAGACACACTCTGGCGCGTTTGCACAGCAGGATGACTCTCACAGCAGCCTTGCCATGCACATGATGGGAGGGTGTGGAGTGGGGCCCCAGGACACAGGGCAGCAGCTACAGTCCCAGGCCAGGTGGGCATCGGTGATGAGGAAGTGCTGGCCTGGGTCCAGGGAGCCCACAGGCTGCAGGGGGTTGGGGGGAGAGGGGTGCTTCCACTGCAGGGGCCTGGCAGCCCCACAAGACCCAAGGGCACCGCAGACCCTGCTGGGCACCACCCACTCCACGCTGGAGTTGATTTAACTCCAACAGGCAAGTGGGTGTTTGTTCTCTCACAAACATGTTAGAAGTGTGTTGTTTTTCATCTATGACATGGGTTCCTAATGCAGCAGTTGCCACAAAACACTGAAATCAGCCCCACAGCCACACGTGTGGGCGCAGGTCCGTTGCAGTGCGGGTACGCAGATGGGGTGTCAGTGTTGTACCTTTCTGGGTCACTCTGCATTATAGTTCATTACAGAAACTAAAGTCATCAAGGTCATCAAAACTCACACACTATCAATTTTCTCCTAGAAACTAGGGTAAGTTTGAACTCCCTCCCTGAGGGGAAGTTTACTATGCTAAAAAATTAAAATGAATGTGCCAAGTGCTGGTGTTCTCCAGTCTGGTGCCTGGGGCTCTCAGGAGGTAAGCCGGGACAGCCCATCTGCGGAGGGCCTGTGCACCCTGCCATGACCCACATGACCTGACAGTGCCAGACCCCAACTCACTGGAAGCTCCTCTTCCTCCCAGCATGGCTCAGCCAGCCTGAATCCTCCTCCTCCTCTCAGACAGGGTTCCTTATCAGAAGCCAGAGGAACAAACAGGCCACAGCATTCCTGACAGCCAGTGGTCTGCAGAACAGGCCGACCATACTCGGCCCCACTCTGGGGGCCGCAAAAGGCATCTCGCTGGATCTATTGCCAGCTGCAGGCTGAGGTCCCTAGTGGGGCCTGAACACAATCAGCCACACTTCCTGGGCAGACTCAGCGCCCTTTCCCCAGGCCACCCCTTTTCTACTTCTCCAGCTGGCTCTGGGAACTTGAGCCTCAGGACTCAGGAGGCATCTGTGGTCTCCATGGCCAGAGCTTTCTCTGTGTGCCCTAAGCACCCAAGGCCCTGAGTGACTCCTGCATCCCCTCTGAGCTCAGAGGCTGACCCCCAAGGGGCCCTCCCCCCTTGTGGCCCTCCCGCTGGTGTGGCCTCTTATGCCCTGTCTAGCCTTGCAGTTACAGACACCTCCACTTTAGACAAGGACTGCTGGTTCTTGAGGTGGACAATCTCAAGGGATGGGGATGGGCATACAGCCTAGTGCCCCCAGCTACTGTGCCCAGCAGATACAGAGAAACCCTTCAGAGATCCTGCCCCAGCACAATGCGGGGAAGCGCAGGCAGGCATGGGCTTAAGGTCAGCCTCCAAGGGAGGGTGCACAGAGCACTTCCTATCGCCATAAACCAGCACTGAATACTTCTGAATGAGTGCACAGGCCAGACTCAGGGATGGAGGTCTCAAACAGAGGCTCCCGGGGTCCCTAGCCTGCCCCAACCTGTACACTCAGCACAGCTACCACCCAGGAACCTCTAGGGGCGGGGGCGATCGTAGGCTGGCCTACCTAGGGCAGAGCTCCTGCCACAGGAGCCCCCCACAACCCCAAAGTGTTCCTCCCGGGCCCAAGCATTTAAATGAGACCCTTCCTGGCCACGCTGATGGTCCCAGTCAGAATCTGTCACCCTGGTGCAGTTTCTGTTTCTCCTCCTGGTTGCCACATGTCCCTCCGGTCCCTGGCCCAGCCTAGGCCTCCACCTGGCCACTGCATACAGCATGCCTGCCCGGCTGCAGCAGCGGGGGCGGCAAGGTCGTTAAAGCAACAGGAAGTTGCAGCACATCTGAGAAACCATAACAGCGATGAAGGAGAAAACAGGCAAAGCATGTGTCCTCATGAATCTGCCTGCTACTTGGACAGATGTCACTCCTGACCCAACCAGCCTCTGACAGCCCCACCCCAAACCACCTGAATCTGCACCGCAGCGGCTGTGCTCTGCACGCGGGCGCTCAGCAGACTTGCTGGGCTGGAAGCAAGTTCCCGCAACACACCCCAACAAGGGAATATCTGGGTAAACGAGTGGGTGAGTCTGCCCACTAACCCTTCTGTGTCCTAGAACCATCCTCTCAGGAACGTCAAAGATGTGTTGAAGGCCTCAGCTACACACACACGGTCACCCACACAGTCCGAGCTCCCAAGGCCAGAGGATAATCCCCACTCTAACATCTCACGGGACAGCAGGTGCCACCTGACAGTTACCAACAGCCTGAAAGATAGCAAGGGAGGGTACTTGGGTTGGGATCAGGGCTGCTGCCCAGCAGTGTCATCTTTGAGACCCTGTCCACCCACCCTCATCTGCTCTGAAGACCTCAGGGTAGCCCTTCCAGGCAGGCCCCTCCAGGGGACTGAACATGCCCCCACCCAAGCATAACCAGGTCCAAGCTTGGAGGGCCACACACCCAAGGACCACCCCAAAGCCAACTGCTACAGGGGTCAGTGAGGTGGGCAAAGAAACTACCACTGCGTCTGGCAGAACAGCCCCTGTGAGCCAGGCCCAGTGGCTCAGGCCTGTAGTCCCAGCACTTTAGAGGTAGAGACAGGGGGATCAGTTGGCTCAGGAGTTCAAGGCTGCAGTATACTGTGATCGTGCCACTGCCCACCAGCTCGGGCAACTAAAGCAAGACCCTGTCTCTATAAAATAACTAAATAAAAAACATCCCAAATAATGCTGAGGGTCTGACAGAGGTGAGACGAGGCCACAGCCAAACACTGCCCCGGAAGGAGAAGTGGGACCAAGCCAGCGTCACTTCATGCGGCCAGTGAGCCTGGGCCAGGACAGCCCATCTGCCCCCTGCCTGCAGAGCAGGTCTGAACCTCCAGGTACTTACTTCCAGCACAACCTCAGAAAACACAGTGCCAGTTCATGAGCATTGCTCCCTCCCCCAGGTGCTGCCCCTGAGGAGGTGAGCCATGGAACGACCACATCCATCACACTGACAACACAGCTGGCCCCAGACCAGTCAGACCAGTGAGGGCCTCGTCCACACAGACAGGTGCCTGTCCACCAGCAAAGAAGAAATGAACCCTGCACCCACAGCAGGAGAGCATACCACCAGAGAGGAGGGTGCCACAGACCCCACCACGACGGCACTTTACAGACCACATAGTGACTACGTATTGTGTGATTCTGTGACATGAATCCTTGGTAAAGGCATTCTAGAAACAGAGCAAAGGAGAGCCAGGGATAGAAGGCTCTGCAGGGAGGGGCGTGTCCACAACTGAGTTGTGGTGACCACTGACCACACACTCACACTGGATGCTCTGCACAATCTTCAAATTCTCCTCAATAAATGTGCTAAATCTGAAAGGAAAACTCAAACTAGAGCCTAAGGACTCACAGAGCTTCCTACCGACCACCAAGCCCAGCTCTGGCCACACCTGTCCCCAAGGAATCTGAAAGGGGCAAGCATGGCCCAGACTAGCATCACCCATGCGAGACAGCACAAGGCCTGATGCAGCCTTGAGAGTCTAACCGAGCCGGGCCACTGCTGACATACTGACAGGCAGCTGTGGCATGAGAACCACAAGGCTCAGACTCCTTTCCAGCCCCATCCATGCCCACCCTGCATTCTATACCAATAAAGCTACCATGGCCCTCGCCTACAGCCTGCTGGTCCGTGCCCACACACCTGCACTGGGGGGGCTGTACTAGGAAGAGGGTCGTACTGGGGGGGCTGCACTGGTGGCTGTATTAGGAGGGCTGTACTGGGAGGGCTGCATTGGGGGGCTTTACCAGGAGGAGGGCTGTACTGGGGTGCTGTACTGGGGGGCTGCACTGGGGAGAGGACTGCATGGAGGGTAGAGCTGTACCAGGGGAAGGGGGGCTGTAACTGATGAGGAAGACCCCACCTGCCTGGGTAAGGCAGCCAGGAGGAAACCCTGGGAAAGAACTGCTTAGGCAGAGGCACAGAGACATGAAAAGCCATGCTTTGCCCAGGCAGCCAGCTCTCAGGTTTGCCGGGAGGGCCAGGAGATAAACCAGGGATGACTGCAAAGTGCAGGTACCCAGCTTCTAGATGGTTCTGTCAGCATCCCTGGTGCTGCCCGGGAGCCCTGGGTACCAGGCAGGTGGGAAACAGTGTGGCAGTCAGTTGTAGAGGACTTTTCTCAGCTGACCACTGGCAGCAGGCAAGGAGGCCTAGGCTCACTTACCACTTCATCAACCACCCAGGGACCCTGAAAGTACTGCTCAGCCCTACCCAGGCCCCAAGGACAGACATGAAAGTACGACGACAGGGGACCAGAAGCCTGGGAGGACGCATGGGGCTGAGGCTTCCTCCCCCCATCCACGCCTCCTATAGGAGCTTGGACTCCACACTAGCCTGTCCAAGGCCCACACACTACAACCCGGCCGAGCTCTTCTCCCTGTGACTGTGGCACCACAGAGGTGGCATTTAGAGCCACGCATCGAGGTGACATCCCAGGAGGTGAGTGCCATGCCAGAGGAGGGTGGCCAGCTTGTGCCCAGGTGCCCAAACACTGACGACAGGCGTCAGAAAGCCGAGAAAGGCCTTGGGCACAGACACAGAACACTAAGTGTAGGGAGGGCAGGAAGGCTGGAGTCCTCGGGTGCCATGCTGCAGCCATGACAGAGACAGCCCTCGGGTCCCCCAGGTTAGATGTGCAGCTACCGAGAACGGCAGCCCCACGACTGGGCACACCCAGAAGAACTGAAAACACATCACATGAGGCACTTACACAGACATTCATGGCAACATTGTCCACAATAACCAGAAAATGGGAACAGCCCACACCCATGGGCAGGTGACGACAAGCCACAGGGGCACAGCAGAGCCACAAATGGACATCCTCCGCTGTAAAGAGGTGAAGTGAACCTGGAACCCACGCCCTACATAACATCCAGAACAGGAAGATCCATGGACACCATGTGTCCTGGTGGCTGCAGGGTGGGGACATCGGGGAGAAGGGAGACTCACTTATACAGGGACTCGTTATTGTGTGTCCTAGGAACATACCACAAACCAATGAATCGCTCACTTTAAGCAAAAGGGTATAGCGTGTGGATTCTGCCTCAGAAAAGCCATTGTTACCAAACAAAAAGTCCTGGAAGAAGAGAAGACCAGAGCTGGGACAGAGAATGGACCAGGACACCCTGGGTGCAGCCCGCACGGGGGTCCCTGTGACAGCGCTGAGGCTAGGGGCCTGCTGAGAGCAGGGCTAGGATGCCTAGTGGGGCTGCAGGGGATGAGGCTCAGAGTTTTTAAGGTGGAAGAAACTGCAGCACCAGGGATGCTGACAGAACCATCTAGAAACAAGGGCAACCCTGAAGCCACAGGAGAGAGGGACACCCACCCTGCAGCCACCCCTATGCACTCCAGGACTCAGGAACACCTGCAGTGGGGAGGCCCACCGGCCCCTTGCAGAGCCCACTCCATGCCACCCAGGCTGAGCAGAAAGGAGGGCTGCACAGGGGCTGACCGGGCAGAAAGGGAGACGTGAGCTCTGAAGCAGCAGGCAGGGCCATGGGCAGACACCCAGGAGCGTGCTGTGCTCAGGACACTGCCGCTGGCCTACGCTTCCTCCCCAAGAAGCTGCCTGACCATGTGGGGTTGAGTAGAGCTCTAAAACCACTGCCAATAGGAGCTCACTCTTCCTGCCGAGGTACCAAAGGCCAGATACCTCCTTGCCATGCCATCAGCCACTACCAGCAGGACAGGCTTGGGCAGCCAGTCCTCCGCAGCCTGGGGTGGAGTAGCTGCAGGAGTCCGATTCAGGAACCAAGAATAGCCCTAGGGCTCACTAAGGGCAGCCCCACTGAGGCTGTGAAAAACTGGGAGGGGCACAGGCGCCCCCAGGCACCATAGGCCTGTGTAGGATGGGAGATGTGCAAGACAGTGGGAGAGGCCGCCAGTTCTGACAGAGGTCCCAGAGTGTAGTCAAAGCTACTTCCATACCATGCCAGAATGACTTCCCTTCCCATCCTCACTCCCCCAGTGAGCAGCGGGTCATCACAGAAGGTGCAGGCTGTGTGGTCCTGTCACTGCCCCCTCAAACTGCGGATCATCGCAAAGGGGCGTGGTACGTGGCAGTGTCACTGTCCCGCCAGCCTACAGACCACTGTAGAAGGACCACTGCTGACAAAGCCAGCAGCAGTGACGAGGAAGCAGAACAAGACATGACAGTCCCAGGATGTTAAAGGCAAACCACGATCAAAGTGTCCTGCACAGCACTCCAGAGGGTGCCCTCCAGATAGGCAGCATGGGTGGCTTGTGAGGGAGACTTTAAAACCTACACAAGAAGCCACCCACCTATTCTTGTGTATTGAGAGGAAAACAGTCTCCACTGCAGGCCAGCACGGCTGTTTCAGATTCAGACACCTTCCTCCTGGGAACCGTGACCTGGAGAAAGTGGCTAATTCACTGGTCATATATGAGCCTGTGGAGCTAGTTTCTGACATGATGGAGCCCAACAAGAAAGAATTCCTTCACTGGCCTAAACGGCATCTGAGCACACTCAGCAGCTGAGGTGCGTGTCTCACAAAGAGCTTCTGAAGTCTAGTATAAACCAAGGATTTAAAATTTCTTTCACTCAAGATTCACTCTCCCAGCTCAGCTCCTGTCCCTTAAGTACCACATCCCAAACCTGGACCCAGGAAGGAGGCCCCAGACCAGAAATGACGATTTCCACCTGGTGCCCCAGCATCACCCAGGCACAGAGGGAGATGGCTTCATGCAGTCATAAACCCGGCAGGAACCACAGGTGCTCCCCGCCTCGCCTTCAGATCACAACATGTCTCATAGGATTAACCTATGTACTGTTTACCAAAACAAATGTTCCTTCTAGACACAAACATAATGCAAAATTTCATATAGCCTTACGAAAAGTGAGAATTCAGACAGAACATGTTGCTAAACACAAGTGAATTAAGTTACCCATTTTAATATCAACAGAGAGAAATATGTGTATATAGCTGAAACCCAACAAAAACGCTAGAACTCAGAATCAAAGATTACTGGAAAGAACGTTTGCACAGCAAAATTCTTTTCCTTTTGAGACTAAAATGCCCACCATGCTTAATTTTTCTGACATTTCTGAGGCTTTGAAGCCACAGCTAACGGATCTGAATCATCTGAACAAACCATGTTATAGTGACATGTTACTGGAAAGCCTAGAATAGAATGCTAAATATACAGACACACACCCATGCCAGGCACTTTTGCAGAAAACGATCAAACACAAAGTAGATAAAGTTGACCATGACAAAGTCCATGACAAAGGCACTCATCTCCAGCAGGTAAGCACAATACACAGGCTCTCAGATGGAGAGGAGAGAACACAAAAATAGCCCTATCTTTTATTAATACAAACCAAAACTAGCCTGTGCCTGAACTTAGTTTAATGACACACTGCACCCAGGCCTGCAGCCGGCAAAGAAACAAAATCCTTCTCCTGAAATCTAACTTGTGCTTGTATCAGTGGTACACATCCATCATATAACTGGCGCTGCACCAAACTGTCCACCTCGGGAAGGGGAGGGAGGGAAGTACGTGGCTCCGCAGCTCCATCTGTGCCACTTGGAGCTGCATTCTGCTTTATTTGGGTTGGCAGGGTAAGCACCAACAGCGGGGTGGCACCGTGGCTGAGACGCTGAACTAGGGCAGCCTCGGCCTGCCTCTAGGAGCTGCCGGTGCACACTGGGCCCGAGCTCCCTGTCTCCCCAGAGACCACGCCACCTCAGTTCCCAGGTGGGACTGGGGATCAGGTCAGGGCAGCGCTAGAAGGCAGAGACCTCAGGCAGTCAGCATCCCTTTTCTGGCCTTGAAAAGCTTCTCTGCATCTTTTTCTTTAATGAATAAGAAAAGAAAAGTCCTTTCTGGGCTTTCAACAGACTCCCCTTACTTAAGAACTAAAGAGACACTAAGTTAAGGGTAAGGTGAGGGTACCCTATCCCAGGGGCCCTGCTCAGTCAGGGCAGGGCCTCAGTCACAGACAGAGGCAAACCCCAGGCATACAGGGCCAGGGTACAGGGCCCGGAGTGGAGGGCCCAGGATCAAAACTCAGGAACCCAGGTTGGGGTGTGGGGACCAGGATTCAGGGGTCTGTGGCTCAAGGCCCTGGTGTGAGGGCTAAGGTTTGGAACTCAGGGGTAGAAGTTTGGGAGGAGGCGCTGGAAGATGGGAGCAAGGAACCAGGTTGGGGGTAGTGTCCCAGAACAGGAGTTCCAGGCCAGGAGGTGGGGTTTGAGTTGAGATTTAGGGTTCAGAGTCAGGGTTAGGCAGTAATGGACCAAGTTTAATCCTGGACTTAGAATTCAGGGTTTAGGAGCCAAGTTCAGAGTCAGTTCTGGGGTTAGGATCTATTGTTATTTTCTAGGGTTGGATGACCTCAGACAGAGGTTTGAGGCCAAGGTTTCAGCACAAGGGTTCCAGGGTTCAGAGCCAGGGGTCCGGGGATCCAGGATTAGGATAGAATTCAGGAATCAGAGCTAGAGTCGGATTTGGGTTTTGATGCCCTCAGACTAGGTTTCTGGGGTCTGGGTTCCCCAGACTGTGAACAAGGGTCAGAACTGAGATTCAAGGACTAGAATTTTCCCACCAGGATTCGAAGACAGGTTTCAGAGGCAAGGTTCTGGGGTTAAGGTTCAGCAGCCAGAGTTTGTGGGCTGCAGTTCAGAGCCCAGTTTTTGGGTTCCAGTGCTTGGGCATCAGGGCAGGGGTCTGAGGTTCTGGGCTCAGGGGTATGGTCTGGGGATTTAGGGTCTCCGGGTCCAAGGTCCAGGATTCTGGGCTCATCAGAGTTCAAGACCACAGTCCAGGGTTCAGGGCTCAGAGTTTGGTATTTCAGGCTCAGGGTTAAGGATCACAGTTTAGGGGTCCAGAGCCCAGGGACTCAAGCCAGCCTCAGGCAGAGTTCTTCCCAACAAGAAAAAATTCCTTCACTTGCCACAATAGGGTCTGAGCACCCTCGCTGCTGGGGTGCATGCCCCAGGTCCAGGGTGTGAAGTCTGGGAGCCCAGGCTATGAGCTCTGTGGGTTGTAAGTCCCAAGCTCAGCATGTGAGGTCTTGGGGTCCCGGGTCCAGGTTCAGGTGGGGTCCACGCACTCAGGGTCCCAGGCTTGGAGTGTGAGGTCTGGGGGCCCAGAGTCCAGAACCGAGGTCTGCCAGCTGGGGGTCCCAAGCCGGGGGTGTCAGGTCTGAAGTCCCAGGGGTATAGGATCAGGCTAGGCAGGGTTCAGTACATGGGACCACGGGTTGATGGGTCCCAGCCTCCAGATGAGAGGTCTGGGGGCCCAGGGACCGGGACTCAGGTCTGCCAGTTGGGGGTCCTAGGGTCGGGGTGTGAGGTCTGGGAGCCCAGGACCCAGGGCCCCGGCTCAGGCAGGGCCTGTAGGTTGGGGGTCCCAGGCTCGGGGTGAGGTTTGGGGATCTGGGGCTGCAGGTCGGGGTCAGGGCCAGCTGCGGGCCCGGCCTGCCGGCGGCGGCACTTACGTCGTCGAAGAGCGAGCCCACGTTGGCCGTGACCAGCAGGACCGCCGTGCCCGGGGCGGCCGCCTTCCCCGCCATCGTGCCGGGTGGCGCGGGCGCTGGGCTGGGCGTCGCGGCGCTTCCTCCGGGCCGGCGGGGTCTCGCGGGGCCGCGGCGTCAGCTGCGCCGGGGGGCGGCCCCGGGGCGCATCGCGGGCCGGCGGGTCGGGCCGGGCCTGGCCGGGGCTCCGGCCTCGCGCTCGCTCGCTCGCTGCTCCGCGGTTCCGCGGCCCCGCGCCCGATCGCTCGCCGCCGCCGCGCCTCACAGCGGCCCGCGCGCAGCCATTAGCCCCGCCGGGAAAGTTCCCGCAGCCGCCGCCGCCGACTCGGGCTCAGAGCGAGTCCCGCCCCGCGGAGCCGGGCCCGGGCGGGGCCTGCGGGGGCGGGGCGGGGCCTGCGCGAAGCCAAGGCGGGGCGGGGCCTGCACACGGGCGGGGCCTGAGCTGGGCGGTGGGGACCTGGGGGCGGAGCTTTGGTGGGGCGGGGCCTGAACGGGGTGTGGTCTGCACCAGGGCGAGGCGTAGGCCCTGGAGGGACGCGGCCTGAAGTGGAAGGAAGCCTGGCTGGGGGTGGGGCGTGCGCCTGCGCGGGGCGACGTTAGAAGATGGGGCGCTACTCGCGGGAGCCGGGGAACAGGGCGGTGGACTGCGCGGGGGCGTGACTTGAACCGCAGCAAGACCGGACCGGGGGGCTAGGCGGTGCCTGCGCGAGGTGAGGCGGGGCCTGTGCGGAGGCAGAAATCTGGGTGAGGCCTGCTCGGAGAAGTGTGCTCGGAGGCCGGACCCGCAATCGTGGGCGGGGTTTCAGTAGAGGGCGGGGCCTGATGGAGGGGCGGGGCCTAGGGCAGGGATGGCCTGCTCTGGAGTCTGGTCGGGACCTCTCCACAGGAGCGCTCCTGTCAGGCAGGCTGGCTGCCACGGCTGCGCACAGACCCCGCCCTCCGCGCTCCTATGACGTCATGCTCCTCTCCGACATCCCCTCTTAAAGGGGCCGTCTCCTCATTTGCCCTCAGGTGCTGTTTGGGATTTCAGACTCCGGGGATCTCCGGTCCGGCCGCTGCCAGGCTTCACTGCCGACAGCCCGTGTGGCTCCGTAGCTCCTGACGCACTCACTCTCGGGCCAGGCGCTTGCGGAGGCCAGAGGGCTGCACCTGTCTCTAGGGGCTGTTTTAAAAGGTGACAAATAACAGCCAAAGTTAGTCCAGTAAGACGTCTTGTTTAACCCAGCAGGTAGAAACATCACGAAGCAGGGACTAGAATCAGCGAGCAGGGTCGCGCTGTCGCCCAGGAGCTCGCAGCCGGAAGTGCTGGTACGGTCCTGCGGGCCTGACCTGCCAGCGGGAGGGGCTGGGCCCTGCTCCCCAGAACCCGTTTCACCAAGAACCAGCGTCTGCGTCGCGCAGTAGGTGTGGGGGTGGGGAATGCATAAGGGGTAGTTAGGGTTAGTGGTGTTCTTACTCCAGGGAGCTGGAGCCGCCCCACCCTGGCAGGTGGCAGGTGCGCAGGGAAAGGCGAGGAGGGGTCAGCTGAGCAGGTCTGCCTCCTCCAGAGCTGCGAGAAGTGAGCTGCCCAAGGACTGATACAGTCTCCTCTTTTTCTAACAAAATTTTTTTTTCTTTCTAACATGCCTAGAATGCTGGTAATAGAAACCCAATGTACAGGCACCTCCCCTCACACCCTACTCCCTGACCAAGGTTGGGTGGCCGCCGTGTGCTTCCTGGATCCTTCCCCAACTGCTCTCTTCCTCCTTGCTGCCCCTGTGGTGCCCTGTCCCCTGAACACCGACCTTTCCCAGACACTCCCCTGTGTCCCCTTGCCCAGCAGCCAAGTGCATGGTCCTGGCCTCTCCCTTGAGCACCCACTGCTCAGGCCACAGCACCAAGCTTCTTGTCACCAGCAACCACACCACAGCCTAAGACAGACACCTCAGTGTCCGCTCCACTTCCTGCCCTTCATTTTCAATTCTGTAGGACATTGTGGAACCTCCAACACCCTGCTGCTCCTATTGCCTCACCAGCCATCACGCGCACACCCACGCACCCACACATACAAACAGATGCACGAGTGCACCCACATGCATGCACACGAGTACATACACACACACCAGCACATGAACACACATATACACACAAGCGCATGCACACACACAAGCTTGCACACACAAGCACGTTCACCCACATATACACACAAGTATGTGTGCACACATATGCGTAGGTCTGCTTCCTGCCTTCCTCTGCTTCTCCCCAAAGGTAGACTTACTCTGGGACCACACAGTGACAAGAGCCCAGGGTTTTGTCCTTTGGGAGGGGCCAGGCTTGGTCACTTTAGCCAAAGGTGTTTTGCCATTAGCAAGTTAATGGGGAATTTATGACTTTATCTCAAACTTGTCTAGGAAAAGGAAGTATTTTCCCTTCAGAATTATTTGAATACGTAATCAGCTTAGAAATAGTTATTTTTCAGGTACTTATTGTGTGTGAGGGATTTACACTTCTTATTTCTTATGAGATACGAAGTGGGAGCAGAGTGCCCCAGGTAGCCTTAACCTCCACTCAGGCATACATTCATTCATATATTCAATTCATTCAGACTACAGATATTTTTCCAGTGCATTCTCTGTGCCATGCACTATTCTAGATGCCAGGGATAAGATGGTAAAGGACAGAAAAAGATCCTGACTGCAGGAAGCTGAAATTCCAGCAGGAGGAGGGCAAGAAGCTGGTGTAGAGTCATCCAGACCCCACGGCGGCATCACACCAGCTTCCTGAACACATCCTGGTACAGTCACATGCTCACTGCAGGATGTCTGAGAACTTGAGAACGGCACGCAGACGTGCCGAGGAAGCACACTCACTCATAACTTCAGCCCAGGGAAACCGAGTCCTGCCACCAGAGTGGTGCGGCCCCAACTTAGCTCTGCAGTGGGCACGCTCATCCTGCCAGACAGTTTTTGCAGATTTTTTTGAAACCCAAATAAGTGCATTCAGGTAAAACTAAACACTGTTTCCAGATGTTTCTAATGCCTGTGTATTGATAGATACAGCGATTTACCTCACTGATGATACCCTGTTGTTGTAAGTTTAAGTTGTTTCCAATACTGTGTGATAAGAAAAATGGTGTGATCGCCATTTTTGTATGTAAGTTTTTTCAGCTCTTAGGATGCTTTTCTTAGGATAGTTTCCAAGGATTAAAATGTTAGAGGATATAAAGAACATGAAAACACAAAATTTGTGGTATTCAGGTAAAGCAGTGCTTAAAGGAAAATGTACAGTTTTATAAGCAAAGTCTAAAATCAGTGCCTATAGTTCCAAATTAATAATCAAGAAAAAGAAAGCAAATTAAACCCAAAGTCAGTCTAAGAGAGGAAATAATAAAGAGTGAAATCCATGAAATAAAAATCCAAAAACAAAAAATCCGCAGGAAATAAGTAAAAGCTGTTTCTTAAAAATTAGTCAATAAAATAATAAACCAATATCTAGGATAATGAAGGCGATAGAAATACAGAGATTCCCAAATGAGGAATGAGAGATGCTACCACAGACCCCACACGCTTTACAAGGTGCCGAGGGAGGACTGTGAACAGCTTGGTTCATCACTAAGCCAGCAATGGAAACGAGACGGGCAAATGCTTGAGAGCACAAAACTCATTCAAAAAGAAATAACCAACCTGAGCAGCACTTTATCTGTAAACATTTTGAATCTATGATTTAAAATATTCCTACAGAGAAAATTCCGGGCCCAGATGGCTCCATTGGTGAATTCTGTCAAACATTTGAAGAATGAATAATACCAATTCTATACAAAATCTTCCCAAAAATTGAAAAAAAGGGAATATTTCCCAACTCAAAAATCAGTTGAACTGATACATATCAGAAATGAACTTTAGAAAATAAAGCTTTAAATAATGTCCATTTATAATATACCTTATAAATTAAAATACATAGGAACAAATGCAACGTAAGATGTCTGAGATGTACAGAAACTATAGAACACAGCAGATAAAAAGTAAGGAATCTAAGTAAATGGAGAAATAGACCATGTTCATGGATAAGAAGAGTCAGGATCTTAAAGTGTCTGTTTTCCTCACAAGATCTATAGATTTAATGTTATCCCAGCTGCCATTATCATCATGTTATCTCGAAAAAGTCCATCTATTATTGTGGTAGTGACAACAGGGGTGTATACTTTTGTTCAAATTCCATCTTTAGCACAGGTGTATTTTATTATGTGATAATCACACCTCAGTAAAGTGTGATCTTAAAATTTTGAAAAAATTAACGAATCAATTTTTAAGTACACCTACAATTTCTATGTACAATGGCATAAATGAAAATTCTCTAAACATGGTAATTGGTTTAAATTCCTTTGTTGGTGTAACTTGAAGGAAAAATACTGTCTCTGTGTGTGTGATCCGTGTAGCTTCTGAAACACTGAGACCCTGGGATATGTGGTAGCTGCTGAGGCTGGAGGCTGCATGGGGGATATGAGCTATTCTTTCTAAAATCCAGGGAAGAACATATGAATTCTAAATGACATCCAGGCCCAAGGGTTTTAGATAAGGGATTATAGAGCTTTAAATGTAGCAACATGTCAGAAAACAGCCAGGCCTTTTGACCTGCACATCCTATTCTGTAGAAGGAGCCAGGCAAGGATGACACCCCTGGAAACATCTCAGCAATGGTTGCTGGGCAGAACTGACATATTTGTTTCATCTTCATCCCAGATCCTGCAGAACTAGAGGCCTCTAGGTAGAGAGTGGGGCTGGACCCGTGCCTGGCATACAGCAGGTTCACCCTGTGCCCAGCGTGCCCAGTGAGGGAAGGAGCAGGGGCAGTGCTCACCAGTGTGCCCACCACGGAGAAGAGGTGGACATGGGCTCCAGGAGACGGGCCCTGGCACAGAGTGTGGTGGCAGCACACAGCTCACATCCTGCCTTCTTGCTCTGCCAAGTGAGACAGAACCTTCCAGGAACGTGACTCACTGAGCAGGGGACTTGGGCTCTGTGCCACAGTGCACATCGACAGGGAGAAGGCGGAGGTCTCAGAGGGCTGTCAGCTCCGTGGTGGAAGGAGCCCCTTTTTGCTGTCTTGGGCCCGTAGGCAACCTCAGTCTGGCTTCTTCCTAATCAGACCCATAAAGACAACAGTGCCAACAGCTGTTTGCACAGGTCTGAGGCTCTGCCCTGCAGCCTGGACCTCCTTGGCCGCACATACTCAGAGCCCTGAGTGACCCTGACATCTTCTTGTGGCCCCAGGAAGAGGAAGTTTTCTCATCCTACTCAACTCTGAAAGAAATAACCAGTGATTTTTGATTCCTCATGACAAAAGCCTCAGGTCTGCTTTTCCAGTCAGATATCAGGGTGAGCAGCAGAGCCCTGTTCTTCTTGCTAAAGCAGTTAATCCCTCTCCTTTGGCAGAAACAGACTGTTGAGGGGACAGAATTATTTACATAAAAGGTGCAGGCAGAAAGTGCTGGCACACACTGCGATCAGACAAGCACGTACGAGTCCTGTCAACACGGCTCTGTGCAGCAGAGCTGCCGGTAACGTGACCCTGCTCAGGGACAAATAGGTTCTCAAACCACTGAGAGTCCCAAACAATCACTAAAACAAAGTCAGAAAAAATAGGCAAAGAAAATCTGTCTCAGTTGGCAATGCTTTCTAAAGTTGTCAAGGATCCAGTGTTGCTTCGGTGGATTTTAAGAGTAAAGTGAGACTAGTATAGCAGGACCTCCACAGCTGACCCCTCTCTGCACTGACCCCCTCCCTACACTGCCCCCCCCACACTGACCACCTCCCTACACTGACCACCTCCCTGCACTGACCACCTCCCTGCACTGACCACATCCCTGCACTGACCCCTCCTTATACACTGACCCCTCCCTACACTGCCCCTCCTACACCGATCACCTCCCTGCACTGACCACTTCCCTGCACTGGCCACTTCCCTGCACTGACCCCTCCCTGCACTGGCCCCCTCCCTGCACTGGCCACTTCCCTGCACTGACCCCTCCCAACACTGAACCCCTCCCTGCACTGACCTAATTTTCATAGACTGTACATGCACCACATGTTCATATCAGTACAGCAGGCCTAGTTCCTCACGCTGATCACCTCCATATGTTGACCAGTTAGTTATAGTCCCTTGGGTGGTCAACTTACAGAGGTTCTGCTATATTTTCTTTTGATGGCCAAGTTTTAAAGAAGTGCCAATTCTTGTTCTAATAACCAGCATCATGTTTCAAGGATTCTCAATTCTGCCATAATTTCTATTTTGCAACGTTGTATTTAATAAATCAGCTTTATAAAAATTTGTTTCCTTTGTCCATTGTTCACATCTTCAGAGACAGAGAGACATAAAGAGAAGAGACACAGAGAGGGAGACATAGAGACACAGAGACAGTGGACAGAGACCGGGAGACAGCACCTAAGAAGCTGGGGTCTCTAGAAGGCCCACAGAGAGGCCAAGAGGGCCTGGTTTCACCATGGGGGCTGGCCTGGTTGGTCTGGAACCACCCAGGGCTTCCTGAGCTGGTTTGATTGGGGTTCAGCCCCGCAATCTCCAGGTCACCTATAGCTTCTGGGAGTGGAGAACCACACTGAGACACACTGACCAGTGAGGACCAGTGGTGGCCAGCCCTGCCACATCCTCTTCTGTGGACCACAGAGTGCCCATGCCCCCACCGGTGCCGTCAGGGGCTCAACCCCGAATGCACTGGGGCTCGTAACATGAGCAGGGAACATGGGGACAAGGAGGCCGACCACAAATGTGAGTAACCAAAACAGGGCAATTAGGTGGGGGCCAGTGGGGGCAGCAGCTGTCCCATGAGAAGACACATAATTCTCTTTGCTCAGGAGCAAGGGACGATGCTACATCCATGAAGCACCCACAAGACCAGGACAAAGCCCCAGCAGCACAGAGTGGGAGCTGCGTGTGTGCTGGCCAGGTTGCAGTGGGCAACTCAGGTGGAGCCCGCCCAGGTCTTCTCAGAGCCTTTGCTGAAGGAACGTCCACCCAGGTGCCACAGGAGCCAGGGCTAGGAGGCCAGTTGACCTGAGCCCCAAGGATGGCCACATATGGGGGAGAGCTCCTTCCCAAGGGGACTGGGTCAGGACAGCCCAAGACAGGGCTGGCCAGGTTGGGATGCAGCAATGCTGTGGGGCACCAGGGAGCACCCTACTAACCCCAGGGGCTCTCTTGTCCACTTGTGCTCTGTGGACAGGAAAGTCCTGCCTCAGGGAAGGGAGCTGAGGAGGAGAGAGCAGGGAGGTCCAGGGACAGACAGGACAGCCTGTCTCCTTCTAGATCCATGGGAACATCCTCTGCTCTCCCCTTAGGAAAGGCCTAGAGGCTCTGTGGCCCCTCAGCAAGGATGCACAGTGGCACAGTGGATGGGCCAGTGGATGGGCCCTGGCCTGGCAGGGTTGGATGGGGCCTCCAGGTATCTCCCCTGCAGTCCAGCCATGCTATCAGCATGACCTGGAGGGACAGCTGCACCTCCCAGCCAAGACTCAGTGTCCCTGTCTGTGACATGATGCACAGTGTAGTTTCACTCCCCAAGACTGCTTTGAGGGTGCAGGCCAGCAAGGAGCCCACCACCACAGCCTGGGCACACCGTGGTGGGGAGTGGGAGCCCAGCTTGATTCAGCTGTTGAGGCAGTAAGTTGTAAGAGAGATAGTCAGTCACACACAGGAAGACAGCCCTGTTCGTCCAAGTAAGAGAAAACAAGTTTATTGGACAAACTCAGTATTCACTTAGCTTTTGAAATCTGCCATCACAGTGTAATGTTATATAAAAAGAAGGGACGCTTTCTGGCTGTGCTCACCTTCTGACACGCTTCCCGCTGTCCCTGATGGTGCTGACAGCCAACAGTTTCCAACCTCGGAAAAGGTAAGCCAGCTCGGCCCACTCGGAGCTATTTTAAGCGCAAAGTATAAAGTAAAAGCAGCTGTAAAATGGAAGTTTCAGGAACATTTCCATTTCCTGGAGCGAGGGAGTGGAAAACCTTGCCAGCAGGCCCAGAATTTGACCAGTGGCCTCCATGTGTGGGGGTCTGGCCTCTGCTGGCCCAACTGGGCCCTGTATGAGCCCCCTGTTTTTTGCACAATGTGTCCTGGCCGGTGTGAGAGCAGAATCTCAGTAATTCACCGGAGGGTGAAGGTGGGCAGCTGCTGAGCAGGTGTGTCCCGTGGGCAGCATGCCCTGGGCCCCCCACCCCGGTCCAGCTTAGAGATGGACCCTGCCCTGACCCTCCAAGAGCCAGTCAGGCTAGTGTGACTACCCCGTTGCAACCTCTGGTCTAGGACAGAGTGCTTGCCAGGGCTCCGGAGACTAGGGTGCCCTTCCTGCATTCCTCTGGGGAGCCTGCCCAGGAGGCCTCTGGCCAGATCCAAGGAGCAGACCTTGGGGGTGCCCTGAGACTGCCCCTCCTCAACAGGACCGCCCCACAGCTGAGCCACCATTCCTACCCTGAAGTTTACGTCCAGGACTGAGTGGGGACCCAAAGGTCCACTCTGACAAATCAAAACTCCAGTGACAATGAGGTGAACACAGACGGGACCCCACCCCTGCGTGGGGCTGCTGCCAATTGAAGCCATGGAAGGGAAGGTGCGTTTCACCCAGGGCCGTCGAGTGGAGGCTGGGAGTTTGCAGGGGCCCAGCCACCTGCTCAGCCCTGTGCCACCCCCAGCTGGGCCAGCTCCCTCAGCCCACAGATGTCCACAGGAGGGCGAGGGTAGCCTCTCCCACCTCCCTAGTAGGGGATGAGGCCAGCATTGGGTCGGAACTCCCAGGTTCTCTCCTTTGTCTGCACCCACCTGGGCTGCCAATTTCCAGCACCAATGGGGCTCAGATAAAGGGTCTGTCCCTGGTAAAACCCCAGTGAGAACTTTTGCACGCATGTCACAGAACTGGCTTTATCCTACATCTAGTGAGAGGGGGCGGTCCTGAGGTGTCTCCATCTATGCAGCTATGATTCCACACAGAAACCCCCGGGGGTGTGTGGTGCCTAGTGGGGGACTCCCCCAAAAGCCTGTAGGGACACCTCTGGGTCGGGGTCCTTGGCGGCTGCCCTGCCCTGCCAGCCACATATTCCAGGCACTATCCTGCTGCAGCCTCCTAGTCTGACTCCAAACTCGCTGGCCGGACCTGGAGGAGCTGGCTCTTTGCATTAGAGGCCTGGGTGTGTTGGGTCTTGTCGGGATCCCATCTGCTCCAGGAGGATGCAGCCTTTCATGGCAAGGGCATCAGGGGTCACTGCTGTGGCTTTGTGGTCCTGTCACCTCCTCAGCCCTCCCCTCAGCCTCTTGGAAATGCAGTGTTTTCAATGATACATTTTGATGGCAGGTGCCAGGCACTGGGTACAGACTGCCGGTGTCCTCCCCGCACAGTTGTCCCCACAGCAGAGGGGCCTCTTCTTGGGAAGAGAGTTGACTGTTTGACATGAAGCCTCCACAACTAGTAGATGTGGGGACCTCTCCGAGATAGGAAGGCTCCTGCCCATGGGCACGTGGAAGAAGGCGTGGTCGCCCCTATTGTGATATTGGTGGTGTCCCCTGAGGTAGGTAGGTGAGGACACAAACGTATACAAGTGGTTTCTTCTTTTCAAACCTACGAGAATCGAAGGAGGGCTGTCTGGAGGGCCCGTGTGGGTGCCAGCAGGATAGCCCTGCAGCCCGGGATGAACTTTTGGCCTGGCTGTTCTCCCCTCTGTACACTGAGAAGAGAAAGGCCTACACCAGGGTCATGGGCACTGAGGAAGGTGAGGCAAGGCGAGTGGGTGCAGCCAAGGGCCTCCTCAGTGACCATACTGGCTGCCCACGTCAGATGGGCCTCACTCCAGGGCCACACATCTTGGAGGCTCACGGATGGCTCACAGTCCACGCATTGTGGACACTCATGGATGGCACATGGGCCACGCATTGTGGACGCTCACGGATGGCTCATGGGCCACACATTGTGGACACTCACGGATGGCTCACAGGCCATGCATTGTGGACACTCATGGATGGCTCACATCCCCCAGAAACAATGTCTCTGGGGAGTGTTTATCATCCATCCCAATTTTCTGGCAGCCCAACTTTAGGGGATGTCCTTGTTAGTATTTATAAGTCACAAGCTTTGGTATACTGCTCCACCCAGGTTGGGGACATCCCAGGGAAAGAGGGCTCAGGAGGGAGTTCCTGTTTCCCTTGGGGCTTCCTGAGGAAGCCAAGCTGAGCCCAGCCCCAAGGACGCCTGGAACCTCACTCCTGTTCTTTCCGGACAGTCTCCAGGAGTTCCAGCTTACTTTCCCTGGGGCCCAGAAGTCACCATTGCACACTGGTGTCTGTGCACTCTGTGTGGCCATGTGTTTCTCAGCAGAGATGACCCCACTGTCTGGGTGATCCAGGGGGGAGGCACACCATGGAGGCCATGAGAGGGTGTTCAGGGATGAAAGGTAGAGGCCCCTGAAGATCTCTGGTCATCCCACCTGACCTGGGTCGGGGAGCTGACAGCGGCTTCTCTGTGGGAACCTAGTTCTGGACACGGGGACAGGGGCCGTGCTGGACAGTGTGTGATGAACATGGCAACACTGTTGGCTCTTCCTATGGAAGAGACTGTCAGAGACCAAAGGTCCAGCTGGCTGTCCAGATAGGTCAGGGCCACCTTGTCCATGAGGAGACAGTCCCACACCCTGATAACAGCAGGAGCCATCTCCACCCCACCTTTCCCACCTGGGTAGGGTCCCACATGAGGCTCCCTTTTACAGGGAAGGAGGGTGAGGCCCTCACTGGCCTGGAGGCAGCACTAGCTGGGCTTGGCCTGCCTGTTGCTTGGTTACAAAAGCGACCCCCAGTTAGGTGGGGTGGGGGATGGTCCATGCTAGGGTGATCCGGCTGGCAAGCAGTGGCTGGCAGGAGGCAGAGTAGGTTGGGGGCACAGAGGTTTGTGGGCAGGGTGAAGAGCTCAGAGCTCAAGCTGCTGATGCACAGGGCTTCCCCTTCCCTAGCAGAGGTGACCTCCCAGGCCCACAGTGTTAGTGCAGGCAGTGTAGGTGGCCCAGGAGCTGCTGGTCTGATGGCTACCTTTCCCACAGAGACAGAGTCTGGGCTTATAGGGGATGGCTGCGCCCACGCACCCCACACTTCTGCAGGGCCTGCTACTGTGGTTTCTTCTCTTAGGTGGCCAGTATGACCCCTGCAGGCAGAGTGCAGGGCCAGTTTCTCAGGGTGTGGCCTGGGCACAGAGCAGGGAGTGACAAATCCCAACTTGCCTTAGATTCTCAGTCATTGTTAAGGAAGGCCCCCTGGTGATGCAGCAGTCCCCCTGCAGATACAAGGGCCTCCCCCGGGGCCAGGTCGGGAAGGAAGGTCGAGCCCCAGGATGGGACAACAAGTCCTCCCAGCTAGATAAGCCAGGAACTGACCACGTGCAGCACCAGGAACTCTGCTGGAAGCATAGAGGGGCCTTGAGGAGAAGTGTCCAGGGTCAGGCTAGGCAGCCCTACAGCCCTTACCAAGCCCCTCCCTCTTCCCCCTCCCAGCCCAGTAATAACCTCAACCTGGCCCAGTGCACTGGCTATTTTTAGAGCCCCCAGCCCACCCCCGTGTGACTCAGCGAGGCCAGGGCTGGGACAAGAATCCTCCCCCGCCTGGGCTGCTGCAGGTGGCTATGGGCACTGGGCCCCATAAGGCCTTAGAGCCCTCTGAGCGGCCTCGCCTCTGTGCTCTGCTCCAGGCAGACTCCTCCCCCCCCACGCAAGCATGGAAAATCTGATGTCAGAATTCCAGTTGTAAGGAATGTGGCCCGACCTTCACCTCTGGGGAGCTGCCTTGCTGAAGCCCAAGGAGAAGGGCTGGCTTGGCCCTCCCCTGAGGCATTCCCAGGTATCCTCAGGGCCACCTGCCTCCCCTTCTCTGGCTCTCTGTGGCCAGGCTGACTAACTCCCAAGATCTTGGCCTACCACTGAGCCCCCAGAGCTGCCATCCACTGGGTCCCCAACTGGTCTCTCTCCATAGGCCAGCTTCTGGCCACAGCTGGCCACAAGGTGTGCTACTGGCGGAGTTTCTGGAACAGGTCAGCTGATGCCTGGCCCCCCAGAACCAAGGGAAGGGTCCCTGCCCCAGCCATGTGCCCTGATCCAGCCTTCGAGATAGGGGAGGGTGGTGGGATCAGGAGAGTGCTATGTGTGAGTGCACGTGTGTTCGCGTATGCATGTGTGTGCATGTGTGCACAGATGTTGTGAGCAGGTATTGCACATGTGTGTTTCTGTGAGCATAGCACATGTGTGTACATGACCTGTGTGTGCATGTACACATGGGTGTATGTGGGAACTTCTTGTTGCCATTTCAGGCCTGTGGTGGGCAAGGTGACCTCCAGTAGCCTCCCTGCCTACACAGAGAAAGAGCCTCTGCACCTCCTAGAGCCACCTGCTCCAACTGAAAAAAACTGAAGCCAAAGGCAGCCCCAAGCTCGGGTGCCATGGGCCCTGGCTGCAGAGGCCTGTTAAATGCCCTCTTTCTCCTGGTTTCTGAAGGAGCCTCAATGCCTCTGCCCAGCTCTCCCACGGCCCCCACGGGATGCCTTTTAATATCTGTGCCTAATTGAAATGGGAGCCACCTACTTAATTACGATCTGAACACCTTGCCCTTGGATGAGTTCCCTGAGTCTATGGAGGACGGTGCCTCTGGATTCATGGCCTCCCTGGGCTCTGAGAGATGAGAACTTGAAACCTGCATCCGTCTCTGGTCAGGAAGAGACCAGCCTCTGGTGACCACCAGGAGCAGAGCTCAAAGTGTTGACTCCAAGTCTCACCATGCGTGGGGACTCATGATCACATGTGCAAGCTAAATGTCTCTAATTGCTATTCCCATCATGGTATGAACTCGCCTGGGCACCCAGGGAGACAGGCTCAGGTTGGCTTCATCCACCGACCAGCTGGTTTCCAGGGCTGCAGCTAGCACAGGGCCCCAGGGAGAGAGGCCTCTTCCTTGCACCAGGCGTGCCACCTGCCTGGGGTCCTGCCCTGGCAGGACCACTTCCCAGAGGGCCCAAGAAACCGCCATGGTCCCTGCTGGGTTTCCAGGGAAAAAGGGGGGTTGTTGAACAGAAACTCCCTGGCTTTCTGGGACTCTGGGGTATACCTACTGACCCCCAGGGCCTCTGCTCCACCTCCCACTTCCTCCAGCCTGAGTGTACTACTTAACCTTGGTTTCAGGGAAATCAGACCATTTGTCTTGTTGCCTGAGATTCGGAGAACTTCTATGAAGAATAGTTCATAGAAGGAAGGCTGGGAATATTCCAGAAGGAACCTGAACTTCCTCCATCATGGTCAGCAAGACCTTGAATAGCCCAGCATCTGGGGGGGCAGGGAGGCAGAATTAAGGGCTCTGACATGTGGATGTGGCAAGACAGCTCCTGGGGAGCCCTGGGGATGCTAGCCTAGGGGAGGACACTCACCTGGGGGAGGGAGGCCAGCCTGGACAGGGGACCTTGTGGGTCCAGATCCTTCAGCCGACTCCATAAGGAGCTGGGCAGCAGTGGCTGTCAAGGGGGCCTGAGTCTCAGCAAGGCCCAAGCCCCTGTGTCTTTCAGGGACCAGACATTGGGTAGGGCCAGCCACCAGTGGAGAGTAGCTGTCCCCCAGACCTCTTGCCACTGCTCCTGGTGCTGTGAGCCCAGGGCCCAGCTCCTCCCCTGCCTTTCTCTCTCGTACCCTTGGTGCCTGAGCAACTCTCCAGACATGTGGGTGTGGTGGAGGCTGTGTCTTCTGTCCGCAGGACCTGCACCTGGGCTGGGCCCCAAGACAGAGGCCTGTGGCAGGGGCTGAGAGGCCCCAGATCTTCCTGAGCTGGCAGGGAGCCCTCCGGAGCCTCCACCACTGACAGCTGGGCAGCTAGAGTCTGCACAGCTCTGCTGATAGAGAGGCTGCTTTCTGGAAACTTCTGCCAAGACTGGGGAGGAGGGGCAAGACCCCCCCCAAGACACCCCCCTGGGCAGCAAATGGGAGGGGGGAGGGTCACAGTGGCTGCTGCTGCCTTTTTTCTTTCTTTTTTTTTTCCTTTTATTAAGTCGTAGACACATACATCATGAATACATTTACGCATTATGTGGGGTACAATGTGTTGAATTTTTTATACAATTTGGAGTGCTTACATCAAACTAATTAATATAGCTTTAGCCTCATTGACTTGATTATTGTGTTAAGACGTTTATGTTCAATACTTGATAGCTTTGACTTGTATCCTTGCAATATGCTCCCTGGGTGTGATCCCGCCGTTCACCCTCCATTAAACCTCCTCCTCCCCTCCCTTCCCGCTGCATTTCCGTTTCTGACTTGAGGACGAGCTGTCACTCCGGGCGGGAGCTGTCCCCGACTGAGACGGAGACACCGTCTGCGCAGATCCTTAATAACCGCCCTCTCCGAGGCATCATTACCAGAGATAAGTCTAAAAAAAGATTTCCTTGGCCATTGACTCATCTTGGCCTAAATATCGTGGGAAATTTCCACGCCTGCCCAGGTCCGACGTGGGAAGCGCCCGGGAACCGCGCTGAGACGGGGACGGGGACCTGGGAGCGAGCGGGGCGCGGCCGCCGGCGACGTCTGGGCGTCTCTGCTCCTTCGCAGGCTTTGCGCGCGCACAGCTCGCTCGCCGCGCCCCCCGCCGCCCCAGCGCCAGGTCCCCGTGTGCAGCCCTGCGCGGCGGGTCGGCGTCACAGCGTGTTCATCGCGATCGCAGGAAAGCCGGTCCCCTGGAGCCGGCCCCTCGGCGTCCCCGCCCTGAGCAGCCACGGACCTGCGCCCTGCCTCGCTGCAGCTCCCGGGGCTGCACATTTCACAGGGAAGGCGTCACGCCCCGTGTGGCCGGGTGTCAGCAGGGACGCTGCCCTTGTCCTCCGAACTCGCCAGGCCCTGCACCCTGGCCGCTGAAACCCACCCGGTCTTTGAGTTCCAGGAAGAAGGTTTAAACGAAAACGAGGAAGAACACCTGCTGCCCCACTTCAGTAGCTCTGAGCTGTGTGGTCCACGCAGACAGAACAGAAGGCAAAGTTTTTAAAGTTTTCAGAGTTGGACGGGAGATATTCAAGTGTCTTATAAGCCAATGTGAAGCCCCAGCCTGGAAAGGCCACGTGTCACCGTGGCAAGTTTGATTGGGGCAGCCTCCAAACTGAATCAAGGCAGCTTCCTGGAAGCTTCTGGAACCCCCTTGCCTTGCCATGGGGCAGAGTCAAGTTCTCACCTTGGGAAGACATTATCACTAAGCAGAAAAACAAACACACTGTATAAAGTATTAGCATTTTGTGAAGGATTTTCATGCTTAACAAGTCACCCCAGGATTGTACGGTAAACAGGGAGATTCAGTAACTGATTTTGACTTATCCATGGACATTTTTCCAAGTTAATACATAGTATTAGATACTTAGGAAATTATAAAGAAAAGCACATGTGTAAGTTTAATTCGCCTTGTAAGTATTTGGGATGGTTTGACAGACAAATAGAGAACTTTAAAAAGAAATACAGAGTTTTAAAATTTTATCATTTCAGTTTAAAGTATTTAAAGAAGTTTAGGTAAGTTAACAGCTGGAACCAAGTAATAACAAAGACATCCCCCAACACTTAAAAATATTGAAGTTTGTTAGGTTTAAAATAGAACATCGTGAAGAAAAATAGAATATTGTGGTGCATACGCTGAGCTTTAACCTGAGAAAGAATCAGGGCTTTGTATTTCTCATTTTGATAAACTGCATTTAGGCTTTTAAAAATTTTCTTTTGTGGTAGAATACACATAACTTGAAATTTACCATCTTTATTATTTTTGAGTGGGTGGTTCTGTGACATGAAACATTCATGATGTTGTGAAATCCTCACCACTGCCCTCTCCAGAACTCTTCATCTTGAAAATCTGAGCCTTTGTCCTATTAAACATGGACTCTCCACCCCAACCTCCCCCAGGCTCTGGCAGCCCCATCCTACTTTCTATCTCCTTGAATCTGACCTCCCCAGGTACTGAATGTAAGTAGAATCATCTGGCATTTGTCCCTTGGTGACTGGCATACTTCACCGAGCATAATGTCTGAGAGTCGTGCATGTTGCTGTGTGTGCCAGCACCCCCTCCTTTGCACAGCTCAGATTCCAACGTGTTTTTCCCACTGAAAGACACATCGGTGTCTTCTGCCTCGTGGCTGTTGTGACCTGTGCCGCTGTGGATGTGGGTTCATATGCCAGCATCTGTCTGGGTCCCTGTCATAGGCCCAGAGGTGGGATTGCTGGTTCAGACTATTTCCCACAGTGTGTTCACACCACTTTGCATTCTTACCAATAGCACTCTTATCCCCCTCAATACTGGCTGTTGTCTGTCTTTTTTATAGCAGCCATCTGAATGGCTGTGAGATGACATCTGGTTGCATTGACCCTTTCGATTCACATTTCTCTAATGATCCAGAACGATCCAGGCCCAATTCACAATGGACCTAGGCCCAGGCCTCAGTAGACACAGAATCAGCCCCTGATGCACCCGGCCCAGGCCCAGGCCTCAGTAGACCCAGGATCAGCCCAGGATGGATTCAGGGTCAACCCTGGCAGCTTTTGAAAGAGGAACCTGCATCACAGCAGGTCCATCCCCCTGTGGGCTCCTGACCTCTGAGCATTATTTGACGTCAGCCCAGGCTTTAACATAGATAGTGCTACACCCACCTGTCTTTGGTCCTTTGTAAGAAGCCTCATCCACGTTTCCTGAGCCCAGTGTCAATGTCCCCAAGAAGCAGTCCATCTGGGCTGGAGGTCAGTGAGAGTGTGCTTAGGTGGGTGTGTGGTGAGAGTGTATGTGAGCTGTGCGGAGGACACTGGGAGGGTTCTTCCATGCCAGAGCCCCAGACGCACAAAAGCTACTCATAAAGCTTAGACAGCAGGACAGAGATGGACTGACCCCTCAGTGGACACCTTCTGCTTGCCACTGCCCCTCAGGCCACCCTCCTCCCCTGTGGACCCACTGAGTATACCCCAGGTTCCCCCTCACCACTCTCTCAGGGTGAGACCTCCAGCCATGACACTGGCCCCTAGACTTGGATGGACCGCCTGACAAACTGGGGGTGGGGCATGGGTCTGAGGGAGGCTTCCTCCCATACCCTGGCCTCTGCTCTCCCCTGGCCAGCCTCCCTCATTCAGAGGTGATGCCCAGGAATGTTCTCAACTCAAGTGTAGACACTTGGTAGTTTCTAAGCTAAAGCTAGGTTGCAGAGTGCCAAGACCACTCCCTGTAGTTTTTAGGCCTTTAGAAGACACCAGGGTCCAGGGACACTGTGATTGCCCAAGCTCACCAGGAGACTGCTCACATCACCCAAGTATGCCCTGCTGCAGCCGGGGGCAAGAGGCATGACTGCCACATGACCAGTCCCCACCACCTCGCCATACTCTGTGACCTCCTGGGGCCCCATCCAGGCACTGGTGTGTGTGAGTGTGCATATGTGAGTGTGAGTATGCTTGCATGTGTGCATGTGAGTCTGTGTGTGTGTGTGTGGTGTGCATGCCAAGGCTGGTCGGGCATGTTGATTGGAATTCAGACCCCAGGTTGGCAGGGACAAGCTGGGGCTCTCTGTCTTGTGAGAGCCACAGTGTCTGCAGCTGCTTCAGCATTCTGGTGACCATGACAGCCTGTCCAGGGCAGTGAAGGTGACCCTGTGGAAAATGGAGCTAACTCAGGCCCTGGACATGTTGGCCCCACTCAGCCACCCCCGTGGGGCCCTCCCTCCTGAGCCCTGGCCTGTGGGTTACCTGTCCTAGAGGATGGAGGTCTCAAGTGGCTGTGGCCTCATTGTAGGACTGAGCCTGCACCTGGGCATTCTGCATTGGACTTTCTTGGTTTCCCAGGGCTATGGTTTCTAAACCCTCCCAAGTGCACTCGAAACAAAACCAGCCTAACAGGATGTGTCCCTTGAGGCAGGTGGTCCCCTACCCCATGGTAGGTCCCTCCAGGCAGGGTGTGTCCTCCAAGCAGGGTATGACCCCCCCAGGGAGGGTGTGTCCCTCAGGCAGGCATGTTCCTCTGAGACCTGACACGTCCCCCCAGGGAGAATGTGTCCCCCAGATAGGGTGTGACCCCCAAGGAGGGTCCCCTCATGTCCCTCTCCGTGGGAGATGGGCTTAGGCTGCAGTGATTGCACATTATGTTCCCATCACCCTGGCTGGTGGCCCTGAGCTTGCCCACACCCGGGTCTGGTTCAAGCCTCTGCCAGGCTCTGTGCTTGGGGCTCTGCACGGCTGCTCCTAGGGTCCTATGTGGTGCTTGAGCTGTGGCTAAATTCAGGCTTAGCTACCTGCCCCTCTTATTTGGTTCAAAGCAGAGAACATAGCTTGTATCAAGTGCAACCTTTAGTCCCAGATGGAGCGTCCTTTTCATGTTTCAAACCCATCCCAGTGTCCTGGTTCTTTTCTGTGAAATGATTTTCAAAATTTCTATAAAGAAGGGCTTAAAATAATTTGTCCAGGAGCCGCGGGAGCTGTGACCCAATTACTGCTCAGAAGAGGGAGGCAGGCGCGGTCTGGGCACACTCAGCTCTAGCCGAGCCACATGCCTCCCGCCCCCGCTGAGCAGCCATTGCTGGCCCAGGGCCAGTGCCGCTCCTCCATGTTTCAGCAGAGGACCCCCCCACCACAGTGTCCATGCCTCCCTCCAGGTCCTTCACCCTATGCATTTACCCACTGGAGCTCACACCCAGGATGTGATGCCTTTTGTCCCGAGACAAAAGGTGCACCCCCTGGGCCACCTTGCCACACGACTGCTCCAAGGGTCATCAGTGTTTGCAGGTTTGGGTCAGGGCAAGAGGCCCATCATCTGAGATGATGAACTGGTCGCTGTCATTTTCCCAGGATGACCTTCAGGGAGGCTCGTCAGGTCCCTGTGTGCACAAGCACCCCTCTGGGCCACACTCCAGACATCATGTTTTCACAGATGCGAGGTCCGTGGCGACCCTGTGTCAGGGTTGGCACCATTTTCCAACAGCTTTGTGTGCTCCCTTTTTGTCTCTGTGTCATGTTTTGGCGATTCTCACACTATTTCAAACGCTTCCTTTATCTGTTAACGATGGTTTGTGATCAGTGACCTTTGACGTCACTACTGTAACTGTTTGTGGCACCACAAACGCACCTAGATGAGATGGACAGCTGAACCCACGGATGCCGCGGGCCCTGCCCACTCCACAGACCAGCTGGTCTCTCACCTCTCGCCCCTCCCTGGGCCTCCCAATTCTGTAGGACACACAGTGTTAAAGTTAGTCCAGTCGCTAACCCTGCAGAGGCCTCTACATGTTGGACTGGAAGGACAAGTCACACATCTTTCATTTTACGTCAACACCTAGAAACAGCTAAGCTCTCAGTGGTACCTGAAGGAAGGAACACATTCATTGTGACTTTTCTCCGTGAACCGAACCCCCAGGTAATCCAATGGTGGATGAGGTAGGCAGCTCTCTGTGAAGGACAGAAGCACGTGTCACCACCATGCCCCCCCCACCCCCCCAAGGCCTGGGCGTGTCACCACCCTGCAGCCACTGAGGCCTGCATGGTGGGCCTCCCCAGCTGCTCACAGCAGGGTGGGGCTGCTGCCCCCAAGGAGCCTCCCAAGGATGGTGACTTTGACCTTGAGTCTTGCCAAAGGGACTAGACCACGAGTAATGAAGCGTCTGGGTCCAGCTGTCCCTTGTCGGGGCGTGTGGGCTGCATCAGGTGCCTTCCTGCGGCACACCCTGCTGGTCCCAAGTGTCCCAGATAAACCACAGGAAGCAGGGGATGGGGAGTTGTGTTGGAGGATGGGAAGATTGGTCAGACTCAGACATTGGCCAGGGCCAGACAAAGCGCTCAGGGAGCGGTGGAGGCATTGCTCTGTGAGGCGGGACCCTTAGAGGGGCCTTTGAGGTGGCCAGTGGGTCCTATTTGGGCCTGGAAGCAGGGTATTTGCCTTATACTAGCTGACTGGACCACATATGTCTTTGGGGTGGTTTCCCTTGTCCGAGTTTTGTTTTTTAATGACCAAGCCATGCTGGTGTGAGGTGCGAGCAGTCCTCTCATCCGAATCACCAGGGCACCCTGCTCTGTGCCCAGTGCCTTTAGTGTTGGAGGCCCGTCCCAACACAGACAGCTGACCATGGGCAGGGAAGCCCTGGAAGCTTGGAATGTCCAGGGAGGGCTGCGGGCTCACACAGAGACTCGAAGGCTCTCATGGGCAGCACCTGATGACTCCCGGAGACCAAGGGCTCAATTGCCTTCAAGAGAGTCAGGCCACCTGTGGAGAGAAGCGCTGGCGTGCCCAAGCAGTCCACAACACAGTGGAGTTGGGGCCACCTGTACAAGCATTTGGCTAAAGGGTTGGGAACAGCAGGCACCATGACAGGTATCTGCACATAGGGCCTTAGGCTGAGCAGACCTCGGGCACTACGGGGCGGTGGGGCTCTGCCACACACACAGAGCTCGCCGGTGTGTCTGTGGCCGGAGACTGCTGGGTGAGCTGTACCAAGGAGGAGGCAGCTCTGCAGGCCTCACCAGCTGCAGCTGGGATCTGGGGGGTCTGCCCTTCCTTGTAATAGGGACTTGCAGGGTTATGGGGAAAGCTTTACTCCAAAAATGTAGGAAAATAACCACTTCTTGCATGCTCTTTTGGAGAATGAAGAAAGGTCTTTGACATTTACAGTGCAATGTGGGAGGGGGCCCTTCCAGAGACATGGCTGAGGCAGGGAGTTTGGGAGTGAACAGGTCAAGGACCCCTGCAGAAATATGGATGCAGGCAGAGTCCAGGCCCCCAAGGGAGCAGGGAAATCTCCATGGACAACATGCCCAGGGCTCACTTTCCTGGAGAAGCCCTGTGTGGAGTGGAGGGGATGGGAGTGCAGCTGGAGGGACCATCAGAGTCAGGATCACAGCCAGAGAGAAACCGGCATCTCAGAGGAGGCAGACACCTGAAAGAGCAAGGTGATTCCAGAACACCAGCGTATCTCAGTAGGTCAGGTCCTTGGGCCATGGTGCAGCAGCCAGGACCTCTCTGCAGGGTCCACTCAGACAGCCGGCCGCTCTGTCAGTGGGAGACTCTGAAGCTGCATTTTTGCCTCAAAATTCTGCCCTTATGCTCTGCTGCATTATAAATACATGTATTATATTGCAAATAACATATTTATATACTATGTAACTATTGATATGCAAAATTAAATGAGAAATGAACCTGTTATATGTTAATACATAAAGAATGCTAATGCTGGTAATTATAGTAATGTAGACGTGGCACTCCCCACACTTGTCCTCAGAAGTTACTTGAAGACAGGCTTTGGCCAACAGACAGACAAGTTGAAAATGTCCAAGGGTGAGCCCGATGTAGACCATGGACTCTGGATGTCAACCCACCTACACAGGCGCCTGGGTGCTGGGGCAGGCTGACATGCATGGGCTTCCTCTGTGCCGTCCTCTCAACTTCACTGTGAACCTATAACTGTGTTAAAAAAAAAAAAGTCTATCTGCGGCGGACCTGTAGCTCAAAGGAATAGGGCACTGGCCCCATATGCCGGAGGTGGTGGGTTCAAACCCAGCCCTAGCCAAAAACTGAAAAAAAAAAAAAGAAAAAAGTCTATCACACACTTGAAAGGGAAGAATAAAAACACGGCTTTGCAGCCTCCCAGCAGGGTTTGCCCCGTGGCTCCTTCTGCATTTGCCCAGGCCCGGGGAGTGTGTTTCCTCCGAGCGACCCGCCACCCCAGAGTTCAGATGCTGCCTCTGCCTTTTGGACAGCCAGGAAAATCGTGCCAGTGGGCACACGCTGACAGCCTGCCCAGTGGCCAGGTCTCAAGGGGAGTGATGGCATCAGGAAGTCTCACATGAAGCCTTTTGAGTCATTTGTTTATTTTCATTGATAAAGAATAACCAGCTGGGATCCCCCGGATTGACACCCTGCGCCCCTCACTGAACTTCCCACCAGGAGCCTTTGCGCTGCCCAGCCCCCAAACCAGCAGTGCCTTGTGACTGCAACCTGGAGCTTCCAGGAGACCCGTGGAAATCGGGGGACACATGGGACTCCCTGAAACTCTGGCTTCCTCTGTGCTCTCCCGGGCACTCTAATTTTCATCATGAGGGTGTCTTAATTCATGATCAGAAATTAGGATTTTAGTGGGCAATTCAGTGTTGCGTGTGCCGTGGCTGGTCAGTGGGATGAGACTGTGGGCCACTCTGTCAGCATCAGTTGTCCTCCAGCAGCACCGCCTACCTTGCTTCCCTCCTTTCTGGGGACTCTGAGTGGGGCCTCCTGCCTCCCTTCCACCCAAGCTTCCCCCTCCTCCTCTGAGCTGGTGGGGGTCACTGCCCAGGGTGGGGGTGGTGGTGCTAGGGCTCTGAACCCGCTGGCTGGCCTCTGACTTTGCTATTCAGTCAGCAGAGGGAGCAGGCTCTGTGGTCAGGCAGCCCTGGGCTCCAGGGAGGGGACAGTTCTCTCATGCCCCTCCTGGGGACAGGTAAAGGCCATCCCAGTGCAATGGCACCACCCAGCCGAGCCCTACAGTGGGCCCTGGGATCCTAGGGGCCTTGTCTTCAGGGTTCTGAGGGATCCTGAGGACCAGACTGTCACTCTTTGCTGCTGCTGGTCACCTCCTACAGGCCACTTCCCTATGGACCTAAGCCACTGGCCAGGTCTGCGTGAGTGGCACCCTCTCCCCTGTTTCACCTGGTAATGGGGCCCAAACCTGGGCTCAGGGTCAGCTGCTGTGTCCTGGTGCCCAGCTAGCTGCACCAAAGGTTGGCCAAATCGCCAGCCAGCCCATCATGTGGGCAAAGGTATTTCCTGCAACTAAAACAATTCTTCCCTGTGCCCCCAGTGGGGCTTCTAGAACCTTTAGGGATGGCTAGTGGGCTCCAGGGAGGACGCTTTTCAGACACACAATGTTTACAGTGGATGGATCTCCTTTGATGCCACCTGGGGTGATGCCTGAGTGACATGTGACAGCAGAGTCCCATTCATGTATGTGGCACTTGTGAGTCTGTCTTCTGCTCTCCAGGGCAGTAACTCAGGTGAGGAGCTCCCAGGTTCCACTGTCCACAAGCTGGGGTCCTCATCTGCTTTAGGATCGAAACCAAAAGGCCCCTCCAGAGTCAGCCCAAGCAGGGGTCTCCCACCTCTCTCCACCCACCCTCGGCTGGTCAGCCTTCCCTTGAGGTCACTCAGCCCTGGCCTGGCCAATTGCCTTATATGGGAAGGGTCTCTGGACAGGGACCCTCCCCACCAACTCTGCCCCAGAGTCGAGTGTGTTCCACAAGGTCACACACACCCAGAATCTCAGGATGTCATGTTATTGGAAATGTCTTTGGTTGGAGACCTGTAGATGAGCTCATCCTGGACTTAGGATGGCCACTGGGATGTCAGAGAACACAAGAGGCCACGTGGAGACAGGCACAGGCAGTCGGGGAGGAGTGGGGGGTCGTGGACTTGAGGGTGTCAGGAGCCAACAGGAGCTGAAAAGGCAGAAGGGCCTCCCTAGAGGCTCACGAGGGAGACGTCCTGCTGATTCCTTGAGTCTCACCTATAGTCCCCAGAGCCCTGAGCTGGTACGTGGCTGCCGTCCCAGGCCTCGAGTTGTAGTTCTTGTGACAGCAGCCCTGGGATGTTGACACAGGGCCTGAGAAGACAGCCAAGGCTGGATGTCTCCTGCCGGGTGGTCTGGGACATGCCGTGGGCCTGGAGCCACCTCTATGCTCCTGCACAGATAAAGACACTGGGTGTGGAGGCAGCAGGACCCAGCTTTGAACCTCATGGCCCGGGCTCGGGCCACCTGCAGGGCCACAACCTGCAGTGTCAGGCCCTGGAGCAGAGTGGAGGCTGCAGGGGCAGGTGCTGGTGCCCACCGCAGGGCTCCCTAGATGCCGTCCAAGACTCTGATGCCCTCACAGACCTCCTGCCCCTGGTTCGTCTGAGGAAAGGGCCTCCCAGGGCTCTGGAACAGTTTGGTGGGGTTTCAGCAGCCGGGAGACCTTCCAGCTGTGGCCGGAGGTCAGGCCCCTGCAGAAGCAAGTTTTGCCCAGACTTGCTGCCCAAGGTCTCTGGGTCAGATGGTGCCAGGGAAAGATGATTTGCGCCTCTCCCTGATCCCCCCTGGACCCTGGGCCGTCCCAGGCAGGAGGCTGGGAGGCCACATAGCAGGAGGTGTTGGGACCACACAGGTGCCCGGGGCTCCAGGGATGGAGCAAAGCCCAGAGCCATACGCTGTGAGTGGCTCCCAAGGGGGCTTCTTCTTGCCCCTGTGGCTGGTGGGCCAGGCGGGCTGCTGCCCTACACAGGCCAGGAGCTGGCCACATCCCTTCCTTTCTGTCCCCAGCCTCCTGGCAAACAAGTACTCACTGCTTGGGCTCAGGGCCAACTGGCACCCTGTGAGGGGACATGGGGAAGCTGGGGTGGTGGGGGCCTCCTCTCTTGTCCCCCTCTAGCCCAGTGTGTGAGCTCTGCTCCCACCTCCTTATGTGGTTCTATGGCCCCAGCCCCACAGGCCTAAACACAGTTGTGTCTGCAGGGTGTGGCCTGCCCCATGGTGGGTGTGGGGGCCACAGCTACAGCGGCCACAGGCTGGTCGTGCCCCTGGGAGGGGCTGTTTATGGTGAGTGAAGGTGGCCCCAGCCCCAGGGAACCCTCAGCCTGTGTGAAGGGTGAAGGAGCTGAGGCATGGGCTGGGGTCCTGACTGTCAATGAGACCCCACATGCTCCTGCAGAGAGTGGGTGGCAGGGACGGCCCACATGTGACAGGAGGGTGTCAGGGGAGGCCCCTGTGTCCCTCCCTGGCCCAGAGCCCTGGATTTCCCCGCGTGTTTCAAGCCAGCAGCTGACAGATGCAAAGGTTGCTGCTGCCTAATCCTTCTCCAGTAAAATGCCAGGAGCTCCCAGACGCCAGGCAAGTATTGATCACCGAGGTACTCACAGAACCCGAAAGAGCAGGTGCAGACATGAGTGACAGCATGGCCCCCAGAGTGCAGAGGCTGGTGGGCACAGACAGGGTGGGGCCCAGCATCCCAGACCAGACCCCGGAGACTCAGGGTCCTGTCCCTCTAGACATGGCGTGACAGCCCCAGCTCCCCTCTGCGCTCTGGAGCAAGTCCCCAGGAGGTGTGGCGGCCAGTGCCACACTCAAGCCACACACCCATGCACACCCTGAATAAGTCAGCTGGGAGCTGCGAGAAGCCTCCATCCTGAAAGACAGAGAGCACACGTGACACGGAGGGAGGACAGATGACACTGAGGGAGGACATGACACCAAGGGGGACACGTGACATGGAGGGAGGACACAAGACACTGAGGGACGACATGACACAGAGCGGGACACGTGACACTGGAGGGAGCACACGTGACAACCAGGGGAGGATGAAACACATCTTTAAAAGCATCTTCTATGGGCGTTAACCTGTGGCTCAGAGAGTAGGCCGTTGGCCCCATATACCAAGGGTGGCGGGTTCAAACCCAGCCCCAGCCAAACTGCAAAAATCTAGCCGGGCATTGTGGTAGGCGCCTGTAGTGCCAGCTGCTTGAGAGGCTGAGGCAAGAGAATCACCTAAGCCCCAGACCTGGAGGTTGCTGTGAGCTGTGATGCCACGGCACTCTTCTGAGGGCGATAAAGTGAGACTCTGTCTCTAAAAAATAAAAATAACAACAAAAAAAGCATCTTCTATGTTGTATTGGCACAAAAATAGAGACATAGACATCTGGAACCAAATTAGAAAACCATAAGATGAAACTAACATTTTAGGGCCACCTGATCTTTGATAAACCAAACAAGAACATACACTGGGGAAAAGACTCCCTATTCAATAAATGGTGCTGGGAGAACTGGATATCCACATGTAAAAGACTGAAACTGGGCTCCCACCTCTCACCACTTACAAAAATTGATTCAAGGTGGATAAAAGATTTAAATATAAGGCATGAAACAATAAAAATCCTTGAAGAAAGTGTGGGGAAAACACTTGAAGATATTGGCCTGGAGAAAATTTTATTAAGAAGACTTCTGTGGGCTCAGCGCCCTTGGCACAGTGGTTACAGTTTCAGCCACATACACCAAGGCTGGTGGGTTTGAACCCAGCCCAGGCCAGCTAAACAATGACAACTGCAACAAAAAATAGCCAGGCATTGTGGCAGGCACCTGTAGTTCCAGCTACTTGGAAGACTGAGGCGAGAGAATTGCTTAAGCTCAAGAGTTTGAGGTTGCTGTGAGGTGACGCCACACATAATGAGACTCTGTCTCAAAAAGTTTGAGGTTGCTGTGAGGTGACGCCACACATAATGAGACTCTGTCTCAAAAAAAAAAAAAAAAGACAAAAATAAAGAGTAGACTTCTGTAGCAATTGCAACAACAACAAAAATAAACAAATGGACTTAATTAAATTGAATAGCTTCTATACAGCTAAGGAGACAACAACCAAAGCAAATAGACAACCTTCAGAATAGGAGAAGATATTTTCATATTATGAATTGGATAAAAACTTGATAACTAGGATCTATAGAGGACTCAAATTAATCAAAAACAAAAAAATCCAACAATCCCATATATCTCTAAAGAAGATAGACAAATGACTAACAAACGTGAAAAATGTTAATTGTCCCTAATCATCAGAGAAATGCAAATCAAAACCATCCTGAGATATCCCTAACCCCAGTGAGAATGGCCCACATCAGAAAGTCTCAAAACTGCAGATGCTGGTGTGAATGAGGAGAAAAGGGAACCCTTTTACATGGCTGGTGAGACTGCAAACTAATACAACCTTTTTGGAAGGAAGTATGGAGAATCCTCAAAGAATTCAAATTAGACCTCCCATTTGATCCTACAATCCCATCACTGGGCATTTATCCAGAAGAAAAAAAAAAATCCTTTTATCATAAGGACATTTGCACTAAACTGGTTATCGCAGCTCAATTTACAATCGCCAAAATGTGGAAACAACCTAAATGCCCACCAACCCAGGAATGGATTAACAAGCCATGGTATGTGTATACTATGGAATAGTATTCAGCCATTAAAAAAGATGGAGACTGGGCGGTGCCCTTGGCTCAGTGGGTAGGGTGCCGGGCACCATATTCCGAGGGTGGCAGGTTCAAACCCAGCCCCGGCCAAACTGCAACAACAACAAAAATAACCGGGGGCAGTGCCTGTGGCTCAATGGAGTAAGGCGCCAGCCCTACTCCAAACTAGATTGTTCCACAATTTCTAGTTTTGGCCCCTGGCCAAAAACTCCAAATAAATAAATAAATAAATAACTGGGCATTGTGGTGGGCACCTGTGGTCCCACCTACCTAGGAGGCTGAGGCAAGAGAATTGCCTAAACCCAGGAGTTGGAGGTTGCTGTGAGCTGTGACGGCACAGCACTCTACCAAGGGCAATAAAGTAAGACTCTGTCTCTACAGAAAACAAAAAAGATGGAGACTTTACATCTTTTGTATTAACCTGGATTAGGGTGGAACACATTCTTCTTAGAGAATGGAGAAGCAAGAATCCAACATACTCAGCACTGACATGAAGGCAGCAGAGAAGATGATACATGGTGGGTGACAGGAGAGGGGTCACGGGCATGGCACACCTCTTGGGGGCGGGACACAAGTATAAGAAGGACTTTATCTAACAAATGCCATCAGTGTAACCTAATTCTTGTACCCTCAACAAATCCCAAATAATAATAATAAAAAAAAATCTTCTAACAGAGAAGAGGTGTGCTTTTTTTTAAGTGTCTGCTTCATGCTTTTATTAAAAATCAACAGCAAGTGCTCGCTTCGGCAGCAAATATACTAAAATTGGAACGATACAGAGAAGATTAGCATGGTCCCTGCGCAAGGATGACACGCAAATTCGTGAAGCGTTCCATATTTAAAAAAAAAAAAAAAAAAAAAAAAATCAACAGCAAGTGGGCTCAGGGAAAAAAAGGACAAATAAGAGGTCTCAATGTAAAAGGCAAGGGAGCAGCCTAAAACGCAGATAGTATTGAAAGGTGGATGGAGAGTAAAAAAAAGAAAGAGAACAGGAAAACCAAAAGTTAGTGAACTGGGTGAGTGAGGGTCCACCGAGAGCCGCTGAGAGGGATGTCGGACAGAACACCGTGACAGCGGATGTCGGGAGATTTTAAAACTTCATGGTGAATTTTGGAATAATTGTGTTCAGGTGCCAAACAGAAATAAATGCCAAAAAAATTCTTAAAAAAGAACAGTAACATAAAATTATAAGTGAAATAATGTGCAATGTGGTTACATTTGTATATCTCAAAGAAAGGAGCAATTTTCCAAAACTGTCTCAGGAGGGGACCTGAGCACTTTAACAGATGAATAGCCTCAGAATGAATGGAAAAGGCTGCCAAAGAATTATTTCCATAAACGGTGCCAGGTCAAGTAATTTTATGGGTGGAATATTTCAAACTTTTAAGAAAAGGACAATTCCAACACCATACAAATTGACAATTGGTAGAAATATAGAGAGGGCTTCCCAATTAAGCTCATCAATCCAGTGTAAAACTGATTTTAAAACTTGAAAAAGATAGCATCACAAGACAAATTACAATACAATCTCAGGTATTAGAATCTGAATAAATTCTTAGCAAATTACATCCAGTCAGTACCTTACATTAACAAAACATCAACTTCACAGGATTTATTCCTCAAAGGCAAGAATGAGTTCATATTATAAAGCCTAACAGCTTAATTATATCCATAGGTTAAATGAGAAATATAATTTGATTACCAGTATACACTCCAAAAGGTATTTAATCATATTTCATATCCATCAACCTTAACTAATCAAAGCCATGCTTAATTTTGAAAGTCAAACTGTTTGGAAATGTTTAGAACCAGCTGCTGCACTCCCTTGCCTGAACTCTCCTCTGGAAAACACCTACCCTCCCTTCTTCCAGCTCTTTTTCTTCACATGTTTTCCAGTATTTTTCTAAATAACAACTTATCTTGTCATGGCTTGATTCTTCATTTTGACTTTCTGGGATGGGAAATTAAGCTTAAGTTCTCTTACCTTGCCTCCCCCAGCACACGGATCCACAAACCTCTCTTCTTCCTACCTTTTTAATCAGATAAATCACAGTTTTTCATTAAATCAAATTACTGTCTGTGTTATTGGATTAGGTAAATGTCATTAATATCTGGCTATGAAATAAAATTTGAGTACACTTCCTTTGGCACATAAGTCTATCTTCTGGGTGTTAATAATTGCCTTATTCTTTTGGCTTATGATGTGCAGAGCTTCTTGAATTCCCGGGTTGATGTCTTTCATTAGTTCTGAAAAGTTCTGAGCTATTAGCACTTTGTGTGTTTTTTGTTTGTGTGTGTGTGTTTGAGACAGAGTCTCACTCTGACTCCCTGGCTAGAGGGCATCATCACAGCTCACAGCAACCTCCAACTCCTGGGCTCAAGCAATCCTCCTGCCTCAGCCTCTCGGGTAGCTGAAACTACAGGTGCCCACCACCATACCCTACGGTTGTTTCTATTTTTGGTAGAGAGGGGGGTCTCGCTCTTGCTCAGGCTGGTCTCTAACCCCTGAACTCCTGTCCTGGCCCTGGAGAGCTCAGATTGTCGTTTTGTACCTTGCCTCTCCCTGAGTGGCACTCTCCTCTCCTGGAACTCTGAGTGCCAGTACGTTAGCTTTGAGCACATCCCTGTGTCTCTTACACGTGTCTCTGGTTTTCACCCTATTTTTTCCTTCTGTGAGGATATTTTCCATGTATCCCCTTTTCAGCTCACCAATCTGCTGTATCCAACTGCTATTAAAGCCATTGATTGAATTGTTAACTTTAGATATTGTAAGTTATTTATAGAGTGTCCATTTGATTCCTTCCTTCCTTCCTTCCTTCCTTCCTTCCTTCCTTCCTTCCTTCCTTCCTTCCTTCCTTCCTTCCTTCCTTTCGACAGAGTCTTGCTCTGTCACCCTGGCTAGACTACAGTGGGATCATCATAGCTCACGGAAATCTGAGATTCCTAACCTCAAGTGATCTCTGTGTCTCAGTCTCCCAAGTAGCTGGAACTACAGGCACACACTACCACACTCAAGTAATTTTTCTATTTTTTGTAGAGATGAGGTCTCACTTTTGTTCAGCCTGGTCTTGAACTCCTGAGCTCAACCAATCCCTTTGCCTCAGCTTCCCAGAGTGCTAGGATTATAGGTGTGAGCCACCATGCTCAACCCATTTGATTTCTTAATATCTCAAATTGTATCTTTTAAGATTTTAATTCTCTGCTGAAATTTTCCACCTATTTATTTAACTTATTCCATCTTTTCCTCAATTTTCCATAATGTGATCATCATAGTTATTTTAAAATCTTTGACTGCTAACTAATATCTAGATTACTATTGGGTCTACTTCTAACATCTTCTTTTTCTCTTAATTATGGGTCATATTTTCTTGCCTCTTTCTATGTATAAAAATTGTTTATTATATGCTTGATATTGTGAATAAAAGAGTCCATGAGGTGTAGACGATCTTTCCTCCAAGGGCAACCCTGAGCAAGGGTTGAGCTGCATGGGGGCCCTGCAGTTTGGTGCCCCCTGACAGATGGGGCTGTCAGAGATTTTACACGGCGTTAGAGCTTCTCAGCCTGGCCCCCCAGCCTCCCCTGAGTCCACAGACTCAGCAAACGCCTCTCGGGAAAACCATGGTCTTTGGTTCTATGCAATCACTGAAAGTCCTGCTGGTTTCTCGTTCCCCAGAAGTGTCCTCTTACCTGGACCAAACTGTTGCTCAGCCAGTGGCCAGTGGGCACCATCCCAGGGAAGCCTCAGAAGGCACTGGCTCACCTCAGGAGTGCTTGTCCTCCTACAGCTCACTTTGGTTCATCTTCGTTGCCTCCACCACTCTCTGAGGTATTTAAAGATGCGATGGCTGTGCGTTATCCGGCTTTCTCCGTTTGTGGTTACAGAGCCATTGGCATGCTTGGAAGCCTGGTGTCCTGGGTCCTGTCACTGGTTCATCTTCTGAATCTCAATAGCGTAATTCTCCCCTCAGCACAGTTTCCTCTGCTGTGACTTCCAGAGAAAAGCCGTGCGCACGTCTCTGCTACATGACAGGTTGGCTTGTTGATACTTCAACTGGGTAACACATTCTGGTTTAGAATTAGTCTATCCTGGAGAAATGTTTTCAAAATGTATTTTTTTCCTTTTTAAAAATGTTTTGTATTATTTGGGATTCATTGAGGGTACAAAGCATTAGGTTACACTGATTGCCTTTGTTAGATAAAGTCTCTCTTATAATTGTGTCCTGCCCCCATGAGTGTACCATACACCATGACCCCCTCCCCCTCCTGCCTCCCCTCTCCCGGCTCACACCTTCCCCTGTGCCCCCTTATATTAGCTCATCTACTAACTTTCGGATTCTTGCTTCTCCATTCTCAGCCCTTTTTAAAAAGACAAATATCCCAATGAAAAATGGGAAAGACAAGGATAAAATGATTTAAATAAATTTTGAAAAACGAGATTGTTCCACAATTTCTAGTTTTCACTGTTACTGTTAAAGAGTTCAGAATCATGGTATCGTGTGCTGGGTCCTGGGGTCCCGCCTCTGTGGCATGGAAGGGCTCCTGTGTTCCCCATTGCACATTACATTTGCAAAGGTGGGACTTGACAGGAAATGGAAGGTGGAGAGGATGTGAGGTCAGGCCAGGTTGCTCAGAGAGGAATGCATCCCCAGCTGGAGGTGGCAGCCCATGTGGGAGTCTCTCCAAAAACAGTTCATCTTGGGGCTTCCTGCATGCCCAGAACTCTCTAGACGACACAGGCCTTGGACAGCCCCAGCACCTCATCAGCCATGGTCTTCCCAGCTCCATCCCCTTGAGCAGGGCTTTAAGCCCAACTCACAGCAACACACCATAAGAACTCCAACTGTCACATGGCGAATACACAGGAAGTGTCGCTGGGATTATGGGTTAATTATTTGGAGAAAAAATAGTTTTATACCTAGCCAAGTAGTCATATATACTATAATCGATTTCAGATGGATTTGAGAATAAAAAGAAAATCATGGTATAAATAAAAATGCATATGTATGTAAGAATTGCATTAACTTTTTGAACTTGATAAGAACTTTCTAAACTTTAGTCCAAAGAACCATCATCAAAGGAAAATACGGATACATTTGAGTACATGTAATTTTAACATTTGTATTTGCAAAAAAAACCTTAAATAAATTAAAAGCCAAGTGACAGAGAAAAAAAAATTTGTAATAGATGAAGATCTCAACACTTTTAAAAAAAGACAAATATCCCAATGAAAAATGGAAAAGACTAGGACAAAATGATTTAAATAAAATAAATCCAGTGCCTAAAATAGAAATGACCTCTCTAGGCATCAGAGAAATTAAATTAAATCTAGGAACAATGCATCACGTATCAAATTCCCTCTCCCCACAGACACAAACCGGAACCTGACGCTCTGCCTGGGCAGCCCGGGCCCCAGCCAATCCCCCTCCTGCACTGGCTGCTTGGGCTCTTTGGTTTCCTGCACCAGACTGTGGCCTGGGACCTTCCTTCCAGAACCAAAGGGCCCATTAACATATTTTCCTAAACAAATGAGCAGTTTCCCCTAGAGACAAGAGCGCTGGAACTTGGCAGCCCACCAGAGTACTGTGAAACCCAGCTGCAGGAGCCCCCGCCCGCGCCATGCTGGCTTCTGGGCTGGTGAAAGCAAGGTCACTTCACCAGGCCCTGCTGACCTGCTCCAGCCCCCACCTGGCTTGGCCACCCTGTGGCCTGGACCTCAGCAGCTGCTGCTTCCTGTCCCCCAGCTCACCCTTCCTCAGGCCCACGGCACTCGCTGTGCCCTCTGCCTGGATCAGTCTCAGAGCATTCTACACTGCCTCTCTGTACAATCAGATCTAATTCTGATCCGCACCCCTACCCAAGCCAGCATGAGGCTAGACACCTGCCTGGCTCTCAGGCCATTTCATCCTTGCTGGGTAGCGTTGGTGGCTGACCCCACCTGTTCACAGGTTGCTGCCGTGTCCCAGGCAGGGGACAGAACTGCGGGGGAGGGAGGCTGGGGCATGTTCCCAGGGCCGGTGCAGAGCCGGCCACGGATGTCCTGAGTACACTGCGTGCCCAGCAAGGCTGACACACTCCACACAGTTTCCTGTGGTTCTGGATTTGGGGTGACTTTGTGGCTTCCCTCTATTTTATAAATTTTCTACAATATTGATACATCAGTTTCATAATTAAGTAAGTCAGGGAGTTTTCCTCTTAGCAAAGGCAGGGCCAGGGCTTGGCCTAAGGCAGTCCAGACCACTGACCTCTGGGTGGGGGAGAAGCTGGCCTGACTATTCAGGCCAGAGGCCATAAACAGCTCCTGTCTGGAAGTGTCCAGGCTCAGGGCACTTCTGCCAGAGCTTCCTGGACAGCCCACCCCAACCACACCCCCACCACTACTCAAGAGGTGGGAGGGGGTGCGAGGCAGGGGCAGGGGTAGAGTGAGGGACATCCAGAGAGCCCCCAGTCTGGGACAGAGATGCCTTCTCCCTCCTCCTCTCCCTTTCTTCTTCCAGCTCACGCAGGGAGAGGTGCAGGGTACAGAGCATCTCTAAGTCTAGCTGTGGTCCCATCCAGGATTCTGATGCCCTAACCATGTACCCTGCCCTGTGCCTCCCGCAGCAAAGGCCCCAGGGTGTGCAGGCTGCTCCAGGCCTCTGCCCTGCAAAGGCAATTGCCCCCACCCCTCTCTGGCCTCCCAAGTGGATCTCAGGCAGCTGGACCTGTGGGGCCTTGATGGGACAAGTGTCTCCCAGGCCTCAGGAGCCCCAGTAATGAGATGTTGTGTAACCACTCACCTTTTCCTCTCCCAGCAGCTCTTTGGGCTTTGCAATTTAATTGTGAGGATATTTCCGGCAGCAGAATCTGGGCCACTGCCGGGAGAGCAGCCTGGGGCGGGGGTGAGGGTGGGGGTGGGCAGCTTCTCCAGACCCAGAGTGGGGGATGAACCAGGCAGAGTCGGCATGGGCAGGGCGTCCTCACTGAGCCCCTGCCTGCTCCTTGGTCACTCAGTCAGATGCAGAACATTGCTAGGGCCCAGCCCTGGAGCACAGCCTGCACCCTGCTCCCTCCTGCTCTACTTGGGGGGGGGGGGGGAGGTCGGCCCAGCCCAGCATGCTTCTGGGTTGTTCCTTCATTAGGCAATGGCTGGGTGCTGGGGCAACATCTACAAGGCTGCCATCAACACGTCTACCCTGCCTGCACACTGGGCCTAGGCTCCAGGCATTCCCTCTTGAGCTGTCACCAGGGAGCCCCAGCTCAGAGGTTGATGTGGGATCAGGGTGGGCCTCTGCAGGGCGGAGGGTTCCCACAGGGTGGAACCTCTCTGGCTTCAGTGTTCCCACGTGGCAAAGGAAGGGCTGAGCAGAGAAGGCCAGCACCGCCCAAAGCCATCCAGCCTTGTGGGGCACAGGGTGGATACTGCCATCCACCTCTGAGACCGGCTGGAGTGGGGAAGATACCCCTGACCTCAATGCCAAGGCTGATGGCTCTTGTGTGGGCATCAAGTGTTGCTTCCACCTGCCTGGCCCCTCTTCTCTCCCTGTGGGGCCCACTCCAAGTGGGTGGCCCTGCTGGCCTTCCCCAGCTGGCACAGGGTGGACACCTGGTCCAGGCCTAGCTGAAAGAACCAGCCCAACTGGGCATGGGAAGGGCTTTCTCTTGGCCTCTAGGCCCTGAGGGCAGGTCTTCCCAGGGCCAAGGGCAGCACCTGGAGGAGGCAGGAGAGTGACATGGTGGTCACTGTGGGTCTGGAGGTCTATGGGAGCCAGCCAGGGCATGGCTATAGGCGCCCCTCCCTCAGCGGCCCAGGAGGAGCTGGGACAGCTTGTAGGGCTGCCCAGGGGTGGGCTGGGTGTGTCCTCCTGCACTGACAGGGCAGGGCCACAAGTGACTTTTTTAGAAAGGGTTTGATGTTTGTTGTTCCAAAATAGGCGTTCAGTCGTGGCAGTGGGAAAGAGCAGAGCTTTGGCCTTCTTTCCCATGTTTTATAGCTTCATACCATTTTTATTCCAAATCACACCTGGGGAATCCCCATATCACAGCCCTAGGAGCTCAGAAGTTCTCGGTCATGTCCTTCGTGGATCCCAAGAGGGGGAGGGGTCTGTAGGAGAGGAACAGCCCAGCAGGCTGGGTCCCCTGAGGCACCCAAGGACATCAAACAACCTCAGGCTTCCTCTCAGCCCTGCACCTGGGCCTTGTCATGGGACCCACCCCCACTCAGCAGAGGACAGGGCCTTCGGGGTGGGGGATGGGCCACACTACCCCACTGGCTCTGAGTTTTGGGTTCCTCCCCTCACCTGACTGTGACTTGACCTGATATGCCCTGGCCCATGCAAGGCCCATCTCCGCCACAAGCTCCCTGCAAGGGGCCAAGGGCACAGTGGTGCTGACCTTGTGCGGATTCTGTAAAGTTCACTAGAGAAGACCCAGGGGAGGCTCAGTGGGCAGTGGCCCTTGTGGTCATTTGTATCCTGCCTGGCGGGGCTCTCTGGAGCCTGCTGGGACCGCCCTAAGATCCGCGCTGGGAAGAAGGCCAGGCTCTTCTGATGTGGAGGCAGAGCCAAATGCCCCAGCACTGCATCCCTGGGGGGTGGGGTGCATGTGAGTGTGGGTACACAGGCTGGGCCCAGGGGGAGTACTGTGGGTGAAGTGGACAGGCTAAGTCTGGCAGTGTCCACATTGCATCTGTAGGCCCACCCAGCCCACAGTCCTAGGCCACTAGCACACACTGGACTCTGCAAAAACTGGCTTTGTGATTCCCCAGGGAGGCAGATGGCCTCTGTGCCCCCTTGGGTAGTCTGGCACCCAGAAGCAGGGGTGAGGGGTAGGGACTCCATATGGGTGGACTGTGTGCTGGGTTGTGCTGGGCCAACACCCCTTCCTTCATCCCCGCACACGTTGGGGTGGACTGAGGCCCCTGTTTGCACACACCGTGTTCTCTTAGGCCAGGCTTATACCCCAAAGGCCTTGGGATCTGGGGTGGGGGTGGCGGCGAGCTTGGAGCCCTGCACACTGTCTCCTGGGTCCTGTGAGGTCACTTCACAGGTAAAGAAAGGCTCTCCCAAAGAGGTTAGGAGGGTGCCCAGAGCTCCCAGCCAGCTGGCAGTTGTGGTTCCAAGTCCTGGGCATAAGCTCCCCACCCCTCCCTGGGCTAGAGGGCAGGGCCTTGCCTAGTCATGGCTAAGGTCTGGCTTGGCTGGCAGAGCATCCTGGAAGCTTCCGGGTCGGGGCAGGCACGGGCTCCTTTGGACTCCCAGCCAGAGAAGACCATATGGGCCTGTTCAGAGTCAGGGCGGCCACTCCCTTCCCACTGTCCAGGGCCAGCAGCAAGCCCCGCTCTGAATGACTTTTGCAGCTTTCCTGCTTCCAGGAGGCCTGGTGCCCTGGCAGGTGTGAGGGGGACCCTCAGGCCTGCTCCGTTCCATCCTGCAGCCTGGGGAGGCTATGTCACCCTCCAGACCTTAGCTTCCCTCTGTGTCTGCCCTAGCACTAAGGCCCTGCCCAGTGGCCTGGCTGCACTCACAGACACAGGGCTCCCTTGCCAGGCTTCAGAGGGAGCCTGCCTGCTCAGCTTGTCCTGGCCTAGTTGCCTGTGCACTCCTGCCAGGCACAAGGGTCTCTGGATCCAGAGAAGGCTGCCAGCTCCCTCAGCCAAGGTGAGGCGAACTTGACCTCCTTTGGGAGTCTGGGCTGGTTCCAGGCTTGGAAGGAACAAGCTGGTTTTCACTTTGGCCAGTGAGCTGAGGGCAGGCTCATGCCAACCCAGCCCACAGCCCTTCCAAGGCATGTGAACAGGGCTGGGCAGCCCGGACCACAGCTCCCCATTGGACTGCCAAAAGGTGAGAAGACGTCAAGGGCTTTCCTTGGGAACATGTTTGAGGAGCACGAGGGCAGCCTGGGAGCGAGGATGCTGGCCCAGCTTGGACCCCAGTGCTGGAACGTGGGGCAGAAGCAGCAGTTTGGGATTAGCACTGAAACCAGAGGGTCAGCTGGGCTGGGGGAAGATCAGACTCAGGGGTAAACTCAAGCTGGAGTATTGGGCTGAGGGAGCACCCAGGTTGGAGAGCACTTGGACCAGGGGAAGACCCAGGTTGGGGGAATATGTGGGCTTGAGAGCACTGGGCTGGAGGAAGACCCAGGATGAGGGAGCACTCAGGCTGTGAGCACTCAAGATAGGGGAGCATCTAGGTTGGGAAGCATTTGAGCTGCAGGAGCATTCAGGTTGAGAAGCACACGGCTGGGAGAAGACCTAGGCTGAAGAACACTTAGTCTGGGGGTGCATCTGGCTGGTAGGCTCTGGAGCTACTGGAGGCACGGGTGTCAAGGACTCAGACTGCCCACATTGAGCACATTTATGTCTGGGAACCTCAGCAAGTGACTCAGCCTTACTTTCCCATCTGTGGTATGGGCACTGCTAAGATCCCTGGGTACAGGTCCAGGGAGCCTATGAGGGCTTTGCCTGGGCTGGATCACCCAAGCCCCACCATCCTCCCTGAGGACCTGGAGGGCTGGGGACCCGCTGTCACTATCCTGTCATCCCTGGGAGCTGTGCCACCTCTTTTTTCAGCGTCTTTCCTCTGGGCACTGTGAGGGCTAGAACAGGTCTCTCATCCAAGCTCCTCCTGGATATAAGGTGGTCACCCCCCATTTCCCAGGCCATTTCCTTACAAGGGGAACTATGCTCCTGGCCCGTAAAACGCCCATTGGTGTACCTGCGGGCTGGGCCTGTGGCACTGGGTAGTCTCTGGAGGCTGCAGAATCATCCTGGAGCCCCAGCTCCCAGGGCCACAAGCCTCTAGAACGGTTCTCACCCTGTGGGTCGCGACCCCTTTGGGGGTCAAACAACCCTTTCACAGGGGTCGTCTAAATACATCCTGCATATCAGATCATTACATTACGATTCATAACAGTAGCGAAATTACAGTTATGAAGTAGCAACGACAATAATTTTATGGTTGGGGGGTCACCACAACATGAGGAACTGTATTAAAGGGTCACAGCATTAGGAGGGTTGAGAACCACTGCTCTAGAACAGGCCTGCTCATAACAGTGAGAGTAGCCAATGTCCAGGGCCGGAAAGAAGGCTGATTTGTGGAACATCACGAAACAAACTGTGTGCTAGGTAAGGAAGGAACATAGCCGTGCCGACTGGCAGTGTGGGGCTTACCTGCCACCCCTCCTGCACATAGGCCTATCTCAAGGTGCATCTGGCCATGAGATTTCACCCGGGCACTGGGTGTGTGAGAGTCACAGACCGCTGAACATGGAGCACCTCCCTGTGCCTCCCGGGGCAGTAAGAGGATGCAAGGAGGGCCTTTCTGCCCTGGGGCTGGCCCCTGGGATGGATCTGGGCCAGAACCCAGAGCCTGAAATGGGGGTCCGCAGAAGAGCATGGGGACAGACCAGGGTGCTGTACAACCCCATCCCACGCTGTACAACCAGCAGGGAACCTGAAGTCACCGGCTAAAGGCACGGTCAGGATTTGGGACCACCCCACTGGGCCTGGACCCCGCGTCTGAGGTGACATTAGTGAAGATGATTGGGGTGTCAACAGTGGAACAGGTCACCTGGGATGTGTGGAGTGTCTGGCTCTCCACTCTGTCCAGTGCTGCCTGGGGTTGCCCACTGAGCACTGACCAGGTCACTGCCCTTCACGCCCTGCCCACTCAGAAGAGACTGGTACAACCTTGAACCACAGATTAGAGGTGCCCACACCCAGGCGCCATGCGGGGAGCCTGGACCAGGCCCTCTCTCCAGAACCCCTCCCCAGACACATTTCTGAAGAGGACAAAGGAGGGAGGCCAGGACCAAGGTGCTCAGCGTGTGCTCTGCAGGGCTCTGTCTGGTCTGGGGAGTTTGGTGATTGCAGGTTTCACACAGTGACAATGACATGCAGCTCCATGGGCTTCCTGGGCCACTGTCCACAGGGACAGCAGGAAGGCCCTGTGGGACCCTCTGCTTCCTGCTGCCTTTGCCTGCTTTGCCACCAGCAGGTCTCCCACCGGGACTCCCAAGGTCATTCCTCCCACGAACCCCACAGGGGTCTTGGCCTGCCTGTCCTGGGGCTGACGTTGGTGACTCCAAGCACTTGCCCCTACAGGGTGGGAGCAACTGAACCTCACCCACAGCTCAGCATCTAGCAAACCAGAGCTCCCAGGTAAAAGGAGCCTCCAGTACTTCCCTACCCCACCCCCAAGCCCAGTGTCCTCCTCCCTCCTGGCACCTCCTTCCCTGCAGCCGCCTCTGCCCCTCAATCTGTTCTGAACCCCACCATCACTTCCTCCTTTGGGGACCACTAAACTTGCATGGTTCTGAGAGCCCCAGGGGGTCTGACCCCCTCTCTCTACTTCAGACAGACCTAAGAGGTCCAGTTCCAGCTCTCCCAGGAGAAGCTGCTGCCGTCCTGGCTCTGGAGGCTGCCTCCTCCTTCCCAAGAAGAGCAAGGCCACCTGACCTACCCATGGCTGGAGGAAAGCTTGAGAGCCGGACAGGGTAGCCGAGGGCAGGGCAGCGGGCTAGACTCTGCTGTGCCCAGCCAGGGCGTCCTCTGAAGCACCTTGCAGCCCCTCCTTGGTGCCTGCAGGGCAGACGCCTGCAAACCACTGGGAGGCAGGTCACACACAGGCTCATTGCAGCGAAAGGAGGTCACTGAAGGGTGGCCGTGAACTAAGAGGCCACCCTGCTCTGCAGCCTACCCGGTCCCCTCTTCGGCCCTCAATAGCCCCCTCCCTTGGGTCCCTGCAGGGCAGTGTCCTCTCTGGGCCAAGGGCCCAGCTGCAGTGCCAGGCTTGGGGCCCAGCAACCAGTCAGGTCTTATCCAGGTCAGGTTGGCTACATCATTCATTCACTTCCTGCTCTGGGCACTCACCAGGTGAGCACCAGGACTAGTGCTGGGAAATAGCATAGCCAGCCACAGTCTGCTGTAGGGCTGGGGAGGGAGAATAGGAGGCTCCCGAGAGGTGGGGCAGCCAAGCCCAGAGCAGCATTAGCTGGGGGATGGGGGGCCAAGAGCAACAGGGCCTGGGCCAGGAACATGGTGTTCCTGTAGCCAGATCTCCGAGCAGAGCACCCACTTATCCTTCCCTGTCTGGAGCCAAGGGGGGACAGGCAGGGCTCCCAATGCACCAGTGCAGGCAGGGCTAGCTGTCTTGGGAGGCACACTGTCCCTCCTGCCTGGGTCTTTCCTTGGTAGCCCCTTATTCCAAGCCATGGAGAGGCCCTGCCTCGGGAGTTAGATAGTGAGAACAAGGAGCTCTGTCCATCTCTCTGGCCAGACTGAGCCAGATGGGCCCAGGACAGACCCTGTCCCCAGGGGGCCTGCTGCCACAGGCCTGTGTAGGATACAGTTCTCTGCTTTTGTGGCTCAGGGGCCACTAGGCAGATGCCAGACCTGTCCTGGTTTAGCCCCACATCAGGCAAACCTGAATAATAATGGTTTTTCTCAATTTAAAAACAGACGGAGTCATCCTTCCATCAAGAAGCATCTTTTGAAGAAGTTTGAACAGGGTCCTGTGCTGGGCAAAGTCTCAAGCTGGGGCCATCTGAACCACCCACTCTGTAGCGTTACTCCAGAAAAAGCCCCGCCAAGGAGAGGCGGCCAGGGTGGAGGTGGGACACACTGAAGAAGGCAGAGGGGGTAGAGAAGGAGCTTAGAGGCTGCACCGAGAGTGCTGTCCACTGGCAGCAAGGCTGTCCCCGGCCCTACATCTGGTCACCTTGTACTGATCCCCCCACTGGTCACCCTGAGCTGCCTGTCCACCATAACCCCCAACTCCGGGCCTGAGACTGGATGTTCATATACCTGAACTGCTTGGAAAGTTGGGAAGAGACCCAGGGTAGGCACGTCCAGGGTGTGGGGACATCCATGTCCAGAGCCCCAGGATCTTACTTGGAAAGGGGAACTAAGGTTCATATCAGCTGACCGGGAGCTGTCCAGGGTCATCCAAAGGTCCTGAAAAGAAGAAGAGGGAGGAGGAAGACCAGAATCGGGGGCATGAAGTTAGGTCAGTGGGTGCCACCACAGGTCTTGACGGAGGATGAGGGTCAGGAGCCAGGAGCACACAGCTGAAGAGGTGAGAGAGCAGACTGCCCCCAGAGCCTCCAGGAGGAGATGAGGCTCTGCCAACACCAGAGTCCAGCCGGGGAGACCCGAGTCTGACTTCTGATCCCCCAGCTGAATGAATAAATTTGTACTTTTTAAGCTGCTGGTCTGAGATTTATAGCAATCACAGGAGACCCGCCACCCTCCTTCCTGGGCCAGGGGTTAGCAGACAGAGGAGCTGGGGGCACCAGGGGCTGCAGCCTGGGCCTAAGTCCTCCCTGCAGCCAGCAGGTGTGTATGGGCCTCACACGGCCTTTGTGGAAACCACCTGGTGAGTGTGGGTTGACAGTCACTTGGAGGCCCTCAGGGACTGCTGGCCCAGCTCTCACCTTACCAGGGAGCAGGCCCCAAGCAGGACTGCGGGTCTACCTGAGGTTACATGGGAAGCAGAGCTGGGCCCAGACCAATGGGGTCACCCTCCCCCCACAGTCACCTGCCCTGTGGTCAGGCCACTCCTGGGTGGGGAGAACAAGCCCCTCCGAGCTTTCCCAGTGCTCAGCTCAACTTCCAGAGTCCCCAGAGGGAGATGCCTGGGGGCACCCAGCAGCCAAAGGGTCCCCATGGACGTCTGTGGAAAGCACAGGTGGCCACGGCCGGGAACACCACACCTGCAGTTCCTGCTGGAACCGGAGTGGGGGGGTTAGCCCCCCCAGAGGAGCTGCCCTGGTGGACAACGGAGGAAGAGCCCAGCTGTCTGGGTGGTCGGCTACCATGTGGGTGGAGGGGGGTGGGCTCCTGGATGAGTGGCAGACTTCTGTCTGGGTCATGGGCTTGAGCTTTGCCTTTGAACTTCCAATTTCTCTCAGGAGCCCCTTAAGGTTGATAGTCTTTGTGGGGGCACCTGGGGGCCGCAGGGTGGTGCTGGGCACGTGGGGGCTTGGCTGCTGCTCATGGGTGGAGGCGCCCTCTACTGGCAAATTGGAGCAAGGCATGGGGTGGTGCTGACCGGGGAGCAGCCAGCTAGTGGCCTGGCTCCTTCTCCAGCCATTCCAGCTCTGGCTACCCTACCTGCTGGCTCCTGGGGACATGCTTTTTGGGGAGTCCCTCCATATCCAAAGAGTAGCAAGCTGCTCAGGAATGTGCCACCTGGGCCGCTGTGGCCTTGTCCCTGAGGGACGGTCTCCAGGAGGGGATGGCCCCAGTCAGGCACTCTGTGGGCAGGTATTTGTCCCGTCCCTCCTGCCCTCAGCCCACACCCAGCCCGTGCCTAGCCTGCACCCATATGCCACCTGGTAGTCAGGGAGACAGGCTGCACTGTAGCCACATCCCAGTTCCCCTCTAGTGACAGCCCCTCCCAAGGGGGCCACCAACAGGGTCCCCGGCCTATTAAGGTCCCTCACATGGTGGGTGGATGCAGTCAGTTGCTGTGCTATAGGGACTGGAGGAGGCTTTAACTCTTCTGGTGGCAAGTAGGCCCAGGAACCTGGTTCAGAACAGGCCTCCCCAGCACACCCAGGAGCCCACCTGGCAGGCATCACATAGGCTTCTGCAGGCAGCAGTGTGGAGGATGTTGCCGTCCACGGCCAATTCCTGGGTGGGGAGGATGAGCCCCTCTGAGCTGCCCCAGTACTCAGCTCAACTTCCAGACTCCCCAGAGGGAGGTGCAGACATCACATAGGCTCTGGGCCCTTGCAGGGCTCTGTCCAGATTTGTCCATCACCTCCCACATCAAGGGTGCTGAGCCTTCAGGGATCAAGGTCCCAGGAATAACCTGTGGGGGATGTTCTAAGACAGTGGTTCTCAATCTTCCTAATGCCACAACTCTTTAATACAGTTCCTGTGGGTCGCGACACACAGCTTGAGAACCGCTGTTCTAAGAGGACACTCGAGAGCCACCAGGTACTTAAGCAGCTCCCTGCCCCAGCCAGTTGTGGCCCTCACCAGGCAGGAGGGAGAGGCGAGGACAGAGCCTGGGGTCAGCCGGCTCCAGGTGGAGCTTCCTGGACGTTGTGCAGGGAGGCCCTTCAGTGTGAAGCAGGTGACTTCTTGGGTTGTCACCATGTGGCTCCCTCCTGGGAGCCGGCCTTCACTCTGTCTTTCCTGGCACCACACTGCTCCCCGCCCACCCCCTGTCAGGCTCTGAGATAACTGTGTCCTTGCCATTGGTGTGGCTGGGGCCAGAGGTTGGTGAGGCTCAGGTCACAGGGGGATGCTTATCCCCCAAGGGAGACTGGCTGGAGAATTCACATGTCTCCTTGGGCAAGCTGTCCTGCCTCAGTTTCTCCTTTAATCACCCTTTTACCATGAGCCTCTCCCACACTCCTGCTCCTGAGGACCTGGGGAGAGGACAGCAGGCCAGGTAGCCCCCAACAGAGCCACTTTCTGTACTCAAGGGTAGGACCCGGTGGGGATACCAACCTGTGCGGGCACCCCCAAGGAGCTGGGGAAACTGAGTGGCCCAGCCAGGGTATCTGAGTGGGACTAAGCCACCTGCAAGGTGGAGAAGGAGGCTGCTGCCTGGGGGACACAGCAGTCTCTGGGTTCCTGCCAGGACTCCATGGACCATGGTCTTAGCAGCAGAGGTCTGACCTCCAGAGGAGTCAATGTGGAGGTGGTCAGAGGTGCCGGGTCCACAGGCAGCTAACGCAGGGTCAGGCCCTAGTAAAAGTGGCTCTTGGCTCTCCACTCTCGTCTGAGCAGACATGGCTCTGATATGGTCTGTGCAGGTATCCAGACTTTCGGTATCATTGTCACCCTGCCAGGCAGTATGGCTGCCATGGAAACAAGGCAGTCACCTCCCAGTGACAGGGTAGCCTGAGCCTCATTCCTCTCTGGGACCAAGTGCCCTATAGGGCCAGCATATCACCTGCCTTGCAGTAGCTCTTGGCCAGCATAGTGGCAGGCTCAGCCTTAGGCTGGGACTCTCAGGCCCTAATCACAGGACTCTTTGTGAGGGGGGATGACGTGTCCCATGGGGGCCTGGCCTCAGTGAGGCAGTCCTGCCTCAGTGGGTCCTGCAGGGTGGGACAGGGCCAACCAGAGGGGCAAGGTACAGGGCAGAGAAGATCCCCTGGACTGCACCTCTCTGGGCCAAGTGCTGGTGGGCTGTACCCACTGTGACTGCACCCTGGTGGACTGTGCCCCCCATAGACTACACCCCACCTCAGGCTGTACTCCCCATGGACTGCACTCCCCATGGACTCTGCCTCCCTGTGGACTGGATCCCCAGACTGTGCCCCCATAGACTGCATGAGCTCTTCACAGTAAAGGGGAGACAGGGGCCTTGGGCAGGCATCTCCATCCTCCCCACCCTCCATGTGCTCCTTGGGTCTTGGCAGAGCCACCACCCCACTGCAGTCTCACTGCTGGAGCTGCAGCCCCTGGACCTGCTGGCAGGGGCAGCCTCCGCTTAGCAGCCCAGGAGGGGCTGAAGGGTCTTGCAGCCACAGCCTGAGCAGGTGATGGGTCAAGGGGAACTTAGCACAGATGATCACTCACTGCCTCAGCTGCTGTAAGTGGTGTGATTACATCTGTGCACTGCTGTACCCCTTCAGCAGTACATGAGAAAAGGCAGCCTCAGGGACAGCTGGGCCATTCTGTAGGGAATGGGGGAGTGAGTCATTGCTACAGACACCCTCTCTTTCCTGCAGAGCACTCACAAGTTTCAGACACACGCATGTGCTTACACAGAAGCAAAACCCAATGGCACTGAACTAGGCAGAGGGAGATAGGGGGATGGGTAATCATCTCCCACCCAACAAGCACATTGCACGGGTATATCGCACACCTTCTGGGTAAGGGCACACCTATAACTTAGGCTTTAACCATACAACAGCAAACTATGTAACCAAACATATGTAGCCTCATAATAATCTGAAATTTTTTTTAAAAGATTCATATTTTGATTTATAGGAAAGTTTGTTTCGGTGGGAAACTGCCACCACCCAGCAGAAGCTCTGCAGGCCCTCGCCTGTCCTGTCTCGGCTCTCTCTCAGCCGGCTGCCCAGTCCCTCAGGGCCACGCGACTCCCCACCCCACCCGCTCTGACCTATGATGCTCTGTCCTTTGGAGGGTCCTGCTAGCACTTACAACACCTGCCTGCATCCCCCTTTGATTAATGAGTGAATAAATGATTTTTAAAAAATAATTTTGGGCTCAAATCCTATTCTACAATAAATAAAACCTTTAACATTCATTTTTATATCTGTGTGAGCCATGATCTTACCTTTTTCGGAAAATTATCTTTTAACAAATATGTTGGGTTTGTAGGGATTATTTACTATTTACCAAAACTGTGCTTATTAATCCTCACAATGAAATTACTTAAGGAAGGGGCCAAATATATCACATGAATAAAAGAGTTTAAAATGTTGGGAGGAGTTGGGCATGTGGCTCCCACCTATCATCCCGGTGACTCGGGAGGACAAGATAGGAGGGTCACTTGAGTCCAGGAGATCAAGACCAGCCTGGTCAACATAGGGAAAGCCTGTCTCTTGAAAAAAAAAAAGCTGTAGGTATTTAAGTTTGTAAGTGGAAATGAACACCATTTGAAGACACCTCCACACACATAATTTTTAAACTTATAACTAGAATGAGATTCATCGCACAGACTTCAAACTTACAAAAGATTAACTGAATAAAATTTACGGGAGGCCATTGCCTTAGATGCGGCTCCTGCAAGGGGCCAAGCAGACCAGACCAAACCAGAATGCAGTTGTCTCAGGAGCACATAGTCAAACCGAGCTAAATAAAAGGGCAGTTTTCAAAAAAAAAATAGGAGAGTCACAACCACCAAACAGAAGGGGCCAGCTTACCTGAGCCAGCACAACAAGGGGTCCCCTCTGCTTTACCCCATAAGGAAAGAGACTTTGACATCACCGGTCCATTGTTGGTCCCTGTCTTTCTCAGCCCTTTCTACCCATAAAGCCGGCTGGCTCCTCTGCTCAGCTCACTAGGACACCCGTTCTGCAAAACAGACCTCCCAGCTGCTCTGGATACCTGACGCCTGTGGGGCCTCTGGGAGGCCATGGGGCTGGAAGGAGGGGTTGGCAGTTTGAGGGATCCAAGTGGCCAGTTCTGTTGTACACAACCCCTTAGGCCTGGCGTTCAGGGCAGGAGGCTGAACCTCCACCCCTCAGGGGATTGGCACCAGCTTTGTTGGGGCCTCTGCTCTGGGGGGCTGGCCCCCTCTCAGGACCTTCAGTGTTTCCAGCATGCTCAGCCCTGGCAGACCAGCCAAGCCGATACACCCAGCTCTATCCAGGAGGTCCCGAGGGCTGAGCCCCACAGGACAGATGTCCAGTGCTTATGGCCCGGAGTCACTTTTGGTATGGGGGCAAAGCAGAAGGGACACCCTTGTGGTGCCAGTTTAGGTAAACTGGCCCCTTCTGCTTGGTGGCTGTGAGCTCCTGTTTTTTTGAAACCTGGCCCTTACCGAGCTCAGTTGGATTATGTGGCCCTGAGGGTGAGCGACTGACCCCCTTCTGGTTTGCTCTGGTCTGTTTCTGAGTGCTGGGGCAGCTGTAATAATTTCATAAAATAAGACAGCGAAGTTGTTAGCATCCACTAACTTCTCCTTTCACAAGAGATTTCTATGCAGTGTGTGCTGCTGTTTGATAGCATTTTACCCACACTAGAATTTCAAAAATGGAGCCAAACCTCTCAAACCCCGCCGCTGCTTATCAGCTAAGTTGATAGAAGATTCCCTTTGTCATTTCAACAATGTCCACAGCACCTTCCCCAGGAGTGGATTCCATCTCAGGAAACCACTTTCTTCTCTCATCCCTAAGAAGCAACCCCTCGCCTGCTCAAGTTCCATCCTGAGATTGCAGCAGGTCAGTCCCAGCTGCTGGCCCCACTTCTCACCCTAGTTCTCCTGCTGTTTCCACCACACCTGCAGGTCCTTCCTCCACGGAGGTCTGGAGCCCCTCAGAGCCACCGTGAGGTTTGGGACCACCTCCTTCCAAACTCCTGCTTGTGCTGATACTCTGACCTCCTGCCATGAGTCCTGGATGTTCTTAATGCATCTAGAAAGGTGACCTCTTTCCAGAAGGTTTTCAATTTATTGATCAGCTCCATCAGTGGAATCGCTGACTTTGGCAGCTGTGTCTTTAGAAATTTAATTCTGAAATAATGAGACTTGAAAGTCAGAAGTACTCCTTAATCCATGGGGGGCAGAATGGACGTTATGGCTACATGAAAACAGCATCAACTCCCTGTATGTCTCCATCAGAGCTCCTGGGTGACCAGGTGTATTGTCAGTGGACAATAAGATTTGAAAACGAAACTTTTTTTTTTTTTTTTCATTGAGATGGTAGGTCTCAATGGTGGGCTTAAAATATTCAGTAAACCATGCTGTAAACAGATGTGCTATCATCTGTTCCATTTACAGAGCACAGGCAGAGAAGATTTAGCATAATTCTTAAAGGTCCTGAGCTTTTCAGAACCATCAGTGAGCACTGGTTTCAACTTAAGTCACCTGCTGCATTAGCCCCTAGTGACAGAGTCAGGCTGTGCTTTGAAACTGTGAAGCCAGGCACTGAGTCCTCTCCAGCTGGGACAGTCCTAGATGGCCTGTTCTTCCGACACGAGGCCATCGCATCTGTGCTGAGGGTCTGTTGCTAGTGCAGCCGCCTTCATCAGTGGCCTTCTGGGTCTCACTGCGGCTTCTTGTCAGCACCCGCTGCCTCCCTTTGCACTTTATGTTACAGAGGCGGCTTCTCTCCTAAACCTCATGAGCCAACCTCTGCTGGCTTCAGACTTTTCTCTGCAGCTTCCTCACCTCTCTCAGACTTCCCAGAATTGAAGAGAGCTGGGCCTTGCTGTGGACTAGGCTTTAGCTAAAGGGACTGTTGTGGCTGGTTTGATCTGTCCAGACCCTAAAGCATCCTCCGTACCAGCAGTGAGGCTGTTTCTCTTTCTTACCATCCGTGTGGCACCCGAGTGGCACTTCTGGTCTCCTTCAGGAGCTGGTCTTCTGCATTCACAGCTGGGCTCACTGGCACAAGAGGCCCAGCTCTGGGCCTGTCTCAGCTTTCAATGTGTCTTCCTCCCTGAACCCAGTCATTTCTAGCTTTAGATTTAATGGGAGACACGTGGGACTCGTCCTTTCTCTTGAACACTCCGTAGGCTTATTGGTCGGACTAATTTCAGTATTACGTCTTACAAAATAGGGAAGCTGGAGGGAAGGGAGGTAGATGGGAAATCGGCCAGTTGGTCCAGCAGGCAGAACATACACAGCATTTACCAAGTAAGTTTACTATCTTGTGTGGGTGCCACTTCAAGAAAATTATAGTAGTATCATCAACGACCACTGGCCACATAAGAAATTCAATAAATAAAGAAGTACAATAATGGAAAGTTTGAAATATTGCAAGATTACCAAAATATGACATTGACACAGCACGAGCTGTTAGAGAAAACTCCCACCAACAGACTTGGCTGATGGTTGCTGCACACCTTCATCCGTAAAAAAATGCCATCTCTGCAAAGCACAGCAAAGTCATGTGCTATAAAACAAGGAACACCTGGACAGTGAGCGGTTGCACCTCTGAACAGCCTCTGAGTTCAAACCCAGGACACCTGGCCTGCTTTCTCCAGAGCAGGGCAGGGAGCAGGGGCTCCCTGTGACCTGTCCCCAGGCCGGGCCCCCTCATGCTATGTGCAGCCCTTGCCATCTGCTGCTCTGCCCTGCTCTCTTCCCAGGCGTCTGCCAGAGCGTCTCCAGCTTCCACTACAGCCACTCAAACCCAGGGAAAGGCCCTGCCTGGAAGGGCAGCCAGAGGACTCCCTGTGACCTTCCCCCAGCCTAGACTCAGCAGGCAAATTAGTGTTAGTTCTTTAAAGTCCTCACTTTAGGAAGATGTGACGTCTCTCTCTAGCAGCCACTCTCTGTTTCTTTCATAAGCTCTGCCTGGCCCATGCATGGTTCCCCTCCTGGACGCAGCCCAGGGCCCATGCAGGGGCGCAATGCTGAGAAATGTCGGCAGGTGGCGCCACTGCACTGCCTCGACTCACTCCCCCAACCCCCTCCCCGCACCTCCCTGCCGTGAGATTCAAAGGCAGGACCAGAAGGGGCGCCAACCCGTACTTGTGGGTCCTCCGATATCAGGGTGTCTCTGCGCACTCAGTTGTCCCCAGAGGGGTCCAGTGAAAGCAGAGGACGCACATGGCCTTGGAGAGGTGTTCAGACTCTGCTTACAGAAGCTTCACACCTGGAATGTTCTGCACAGATGGTGGTAATATGAACCTGGCGTACAGAAGGGGAAATTGAGGCATAAGAATGTGGACTCCCAGATCAGGGTGGGCGTCTGGGTCAGGGTGGGTGCCCGAGTTAGGGTAGGTGCTGGTCAGGGTGGATGCTTAGGTCTGCGAGGGCGCCCGGTGCCTGAGGCCCAGTGGTCTGTTTCTGCACGTGGCCAGCAGAGGGTGCCAGCGCTCCAGGGCAGTGCAGTGGCCAGGGGACCCCAAGGCCGGGTCTCTGGGCAGCAGGGCTGCAGGCTGGCGGCCCATCTGTGTCTTTCATGCTGGAGCCCTGTGGGCACTTTCAGCCCCCACCCCACTTCCCGGGTGCAGGTGGTTCATGTGGCCAACCCCAGGAGGGTCTGCAGAGCCACTCACACCACATGCTGCTGTCCCACTTCTCTGCTGCGGCCGTGTCCCCCTGAGCCCCACCATCGCAGCATCGTTCATGGGACCCCCACGGACCCCCACAGCCTGCTGAACGCCCTGACCTTACTGCATGACCAGGCGCACACACATCCTGGTCTCTCACCTGCTCTTCTGCCAACTGACCTAGGCGATGGTTCCTGCAGAAGGCCAGGTGAGCTCCCTGCTGCCCAGATGGATATCTGATTCCAAAACCCACCTGTGCCCTCAGCCCAGGCTGCCTGGATGGATATACCTGGCCCTGCGCGACCACTATCCCAGCCATTCCTTTGGGAGTGTCTCCAAGGGACAGAGATGTTCTTTCTTATAAGAGACTCTATGGCCTACCACGGCCCCCAGAGGCCTCAGATGGTAGTGGTGGCTCTGATTGTCATGGCCAGCAGGGGCCCTGGTTTCTAGGCCCAGTTGCAGCCCCTGTCCCAAGCAGATCTGACCACTCCCTTAGCCAGGCTGTCCCTTTATCTCTTTGGACCAGGCCTCGTGGGACATGGTCCCTGGCTGTGGAGCTGTAGCCTGGGCCTTGGAAGGAGACTGTGGGCCTGACAATCAGCCCACCCCAGCTGGCCCAAGTTCAAGCAGTAGCCCACAAGCACAGAGAGAGGGGCCCTTGAATAGCTGGACACACTCCCACTCCCCAGGGATCTGGGCCCCTGGGACCCCAGCCTCGCTGAGTCTGAGCAAAGCCCTACACTGCCTGGTGGCCAGGTGTGGAGGTGTTGGCACTGCAGGTAATGTGGGGACAGGGGCTGAAGTGCAAGCCAGGGTGGCATGGAGCAGGCTGTCCTTGAGGGGCACCAGAGTGACCACTCTGCCCCCCTTCGAGGCCATACTCAAACCCATAGGATAGCCCTCCCCTCCCACGGCCCACAGACTCTGGGAACCTCCCTCTGTCTCTGTCCCTCTGTCACTTTCCAGAGCCTGTGGTGGGGGCTGGGCTGGCAGGGTCCTGGGTGGGGCAGAGGGAGGGCTGGAGCGCCCACCCACTCAGGAGTCTCAAGGAAGCAGACCCCAAGGCAGGAGGGTCCTGGTGGGGGCTCTGTAGCCTCCCTTACCTGGGAAGGGCCAGCCTGGGCTGACTTGGGGTCACAGGTAGATGTGGGTGTTTCGCCAGCACATCTTGAATGACGCACTGATTCAGAAAGACAGCTGGAGTACAGATCCCCACACAGTCATGTTGAGGCTGCATGGCCCGCACGGCTGATTCCTCACCCTCACCTGCCCGTGCAGCCCTGCTCCCGTCTTCCCGGAGCCTCCCTCAGTATTAGGGAGCAAAGGGAACCTAGGTCCCTGGAGTACACAGGCAACATGCCATGGCCTTCCGCCTCCTTCCTCCCTCTTCTGGGCTCTAGTCTGCATTCCCCACCCATGAAAATCTCTTTTTGCATTTTCTCATTCCTACAATGAGCACCCTTTCTAATGTTTCATTTCATTAAAATGTATAATTTATTTAAAAACCAAAAAGCCTGAGACCAAGCCCTTTCCCCAGAAAGGAAAAAACACGCCCACCAGGGCAGGTCTGGGGTGTGGCTCCACCTCTCCCAGGGCCTTCTCCTGTCTCCCTTTGTGACTGAGGAAATGTGTTTAATTCAATACTGTTAATGTTCCCTCCTGCTGTGATTAGGGCAGGTTTCCGGTTCTTCCTGCTCCAAGCAGACAGCTGCCACCTTGTTACATGTTAATTAGGAATTCTATAGGAGATTCGTTCCCTGCCTCTGCAGCCAGGCCAGGCCATCTGCCTTCTCCCAGAGGGACTGTGCCAGCCCTGTTGCCCTCTAGGCCCTGAGGTGTTCCACGTTAGCCCAGCCAGCCTCCCTGCTCCCTGTTGCCCTCCTGGAGCCACCCCAGACACTACCGAGCTGTGAACTCTGAAGGCTCTTCCTGAACCCCTGACTGCAACCACTTGTCACCTCAGGCCCAGAACTGGCTCTGTTCCTGTGGGACAGGGGTGCTGGGCTGTGGGGATGGCAGTGCTAGGCCACACTGAGACCCACTGAGGGCCTGTGATGACCATCACTGTTCAGAAAGCCTCCTGGGGCCTAGGGTAGTTCCTGGGCCTGCAGGTGACCCCAGGTGCCGGAGGGACAGGCACAACCCAGTTCACAGCCCAAGGCTGGATGCCTCTCCAGGAGTCAGGCAACCAGATCTTGGCGCATCTCTGCACTGTAGTGCTGAGCAGAGGGGGCTGGAGCGAGACCCCAGGACCCCACCAACTCACTGATTCACCCACCACCCAACAGCTCCTTCGTACAGCCCTGCCCTCCCTCTCACCGACCCCAGGGCTTGTGGGACCACCAGGGGCTCCTGCTCAGGCTGGCACCTCACACCCCCCACCAGGCCCATGCAGCCCAGGCCTGCCAAGGCCAGGGCAATGGAGGAGGACTGTGGTGACAATTGGGGTGCCACAGAGCTGGACAGTGCTCAGGAGATAGGGTGGGAGGAGAGCTCCAGGCAGGGTCTGTGCCCTCTGCTCATCCTGCCTGCCTAGAAGGCCGGGCAATATGGTGAGTGGGCAGCCATCCTGTGACCTTGAGGCAACAAACCACTAGTAAGTCTAAGAACAAAGTGAACCCAGGGACAGTGCTCCTGACACTCCCTCCCCACCCCTCCCAGGTAGCTGCCCTCTCCACCCCAGCTTCATGCTCCCCCAGGCCAGCCCTCTCCTCCAGGAAGCCTTCCCTGCCTGCCTCAGTCCCACGGGCTGTCCTCTGCTCCTGCCTTGGGGTCAGACACTCAAGGGACAAGCCTTAGATGGGGCCCCACCGACAGCACTCCAGGCCCTGACCCGCATCTGCTGAGTTCCTGGAAAGATGATGGTTCCCTGGCCCTTGCCTAAGGTGGTTGACAGATGGAACCCAGCACTGGAATTTTATGCATCGCTGCTGAGCCAGAGATGTGGCGGGACCTAGATGCATCCCTCAGAGCCCCAAAGAGCACTCCCCATGGATGGGGGTGTCCCAGGTCTGAGGCCATGATTCCTCTGGATGGCAATATATCCTGCCTGGGGTCTTCGGGGCCCCACCCTGCAGTGGCTGCAGGGGTCACACGTGCTCTGCCCAGTCTGCAAAGTCCTGGGCCAGAGCTGGCGGGGGGCAGTGCACACTTGGGGTCTGGCCCCTGGTGGTCGGAGCCAAAGGAGCCACTGCTGGGTGTGCCTCACCACCTCTGCTCTTTCAGCTCATGACTCATATGGTGGGAGAGTCCCCAAGTCCATCACAGTGGAGTTTTCCTCTCCCCTTGCTGCTGACTAGGGGAGCAGTGTACTGAAATTCCAGAAAACTTCTGTGCCACTCAGCACCCAGCCTCTGTGTTATCTTCTGCTGACAGAACGAAGTTTCTTTCTAACAAGAAAAGGAAAGAATGAAAAGCTATGCTGGAGCCTCCCACGGCCTTGTAGCTGGCCCAGCAGTGCCACAGACAAGTGGAGGTTTGTGCCAGAGGCCATCGGGACAGGACCTGGCAGTGCACAGTGGCCCTGCAGGGGCTCAGGGAGGCCACTGGGTGTAGGCCTGCCTGTCCAGGCTGTGGGGGGCAGGGAGGGAAGCACCTCTTAGCCCATGCACAGTGTCCTCTGCATAAAAGTCCAGGCGGGCAAGACAGTGCTGCTGCCACTGCCCTCAGGGACCCAGAGGACACTGCCCTCAGTCACCAGCCCAAGCCTGGCTTCTGAGTCCTCCGGTGAGTGTGGAGAGCACATGTGGCTGCAAGAGGAGGGCAGGACTGGCCACCTCATTTGTAGGACCCAGTGCTAATCAACATGCACATTTTTCAAAATTTATTTTGTTCAAAATTATTAAGAATTTAAGGATGGTAACCACAGAGCATTAAAGCAGCCAGGTCCTTCAGAGCGTAGGGCCCCCCTGAGACTGCCTGGTCACATGCGATGCCAGCCCTAGAGGGAGCTTTGTCCCTCAGCTGTGGCAGGGCCTGAAGGCATGGGCAGTGTTCCCTTGTCCCTGGAGCTCCCAGACAGCACTGCACAGGCCCGACATCCTGCCCACTGTGGTCCTGCCGGGCGGTGAAGCAGTGCCTGCGGTGACCAGTACCCCTACCCCAGCCCTCCAGGGTCAAGCTCTGCTCACAGATGTGGGTAGGGCTAGGGAAGTCCTGGAGCTGCAGGATGGACAGTCTGCCTAGCCACATCACCAAGTGGGAGCCGGAGCTGGGACAGAGGCCAAGTGTCCCTGAGAGCAGATGGGGGGAGGGGAGCCTGTCTGCAGATCTGCAGTGGTGACACATCACCCTCCCCTGTGATGATAGGGAGGCCTCTTGTCCTCTCAGGACTGCCCAACCCCTCCCTAGCTTGTCTGGGGACACCTGTGGGCTCTGAGAACCAGCCTAGAAGGTCTGGGAGACCCTAGAGGGGAGAAGCTGGTGGGGGGAACCTCAGAGTCCTTCAGTCACTTGCAAAAAGGGCAGGGTCAGATTGCCCAGAGGACAGAAACCGCAGAGCCTGCAGGGCACAGCCACTGAGAAACCCCCAGGAGCAAAGGCAGCTGGCAACACAGAGCAGGTCTCTAGGACATCACGTGTGTGGGCAGGGTTGCAGAAGAATGCCCTTCTCTGGAATGCAGCGAGGCCCAGCCAGGAGCTGTGGGGACTGCCTGAGGAGGCCACAGCTGTGCACAGGCAGACACAGGTGCATGATCACATAAACACCACGCATGCACATACAGACACACATCCACGCACACATGCACACACAGGGACACATCCACCACACATGCACACTCACAGGCGCACATGCACACACAGATGCACATCCCCATTCACAATCACCACACATGCACACACAGGGACACATCCACAGACACCACACGTGCACTACAGATAAATGTGCACACACATACAAATACCACACATGTGCATAGACAGACACATGTGCATGAAAAGAGACCCACACATGTGTGCACTCACACACATACATGACCTGCGTGCTCTAGGTCAAGATCACCCACTTCTGGCCGTGGGGTCATGCACATCATCAAAGCCAGCTTTCTGCTATTGCAGAACCAAGGAAAGACCAGCTTCTCAGGCTGGGCCCTGCGCAGTGAACTGCCCCTCAGGTGCTGCTTGTGATTTCACAACCTCTGACTGCAGAGACCTTCAGCTGGAGAATTCGTCCCCAGCCCCTTGTTTGAATTCCTGCTCTGTGAGGCTGAGAGGAGCCCGCAGGAGCCCAGGGACAAACGGGTCTGCCTTCGGCTGCCCAAGGGACTAGGCCGGGGCAGAGGGGAAGGAGGCCCTCAGAGCCCTCGGTTCTTGTGAGCTCCAGGCTAGCATCTCTTTTGTCTTTATCCATATTAGCTTAAGAGGGAAACACTCTCACTGGGAAGGTTCATTGTGAGCTCTGTGTGTTTTAATTCTTTTGTTTGCTGATCAAGGCAGACACCTCCAACCAGCAGACAGGAAAATCTATACATTGAATCAGACTTGCAAATGTGCCTCCCTCAGGACCAAGACCTGTCCTCAGGCTCCAGGGTCTCACTGTGTTGGGCTCACCCCAAGGCCCCCAGGTCCTCCCCCAGCTCCACATCCCCCTCACACACAGAGGACTGGGTGGGACGAGAAGCTCCCTGTGCAGGACCTGCAGCTCTGCTCCCTGCACCGCCCACCCCCACCTGCTGCTCTTACTTTAGCATCAGCATGCACACAGCCCCTTCCGGGAGGTCTCCCCCCCTCCCCCCGCCCCAATGCTCTCAAGAGTGCGCTGGCTCCTGCTTCAGGCCAGCACTGCCCACCACAGCTACCCACCCTAGAGAGCAACAGGCTTCTTTGACCTGCAGGCTGGCCCTGCTGGAGTTGGCTATGGGGTGTTTGCTCAGGCCCAGGCCTCTGGGGGTGCGCTGGGTGAACTACAGCATTGCCCTTGGCCCAGCGAGCTTGGTGTTGGGAGGAATGGCACCCTGAGGACCACAGATAGTCAGGACACACATCACACAGATGCACAGATGCACCCAGACACATTAGCCCAGGAATACAGATATAGGGGGCACAGAGATGTTCAAGCATGCAGCCTTATAGGGACACCCCTGCACACTGCTGCAGCACTCCCTGCACACAGACATACTCCCCTTCCTACCTAGAGTCCCTGGAACAGGCTTGGCTGCTGGCTGTGGTTTCCTTGGAAACACTGTCACATGTTGGCATCACAGAGCCTCAAAGGGCCTCCAGCAAGGGCCAGGCCAACCTCCAGAGCCCACCTGGAGGCTCAGACAGACAGCAGGTGGGTATGGACCAAACGCCAAAGAGATGCCCCATGGAGAGGCCCAGGTGGGCAGGGCCAGGCCCTGGGAGGCTGGGCAGGGTAGGCGGTCCCCAGCGAGAGGCCCTTCCACCTCCTAGCCAGGTGGGGGGAAGAGGGGCTGCCCACCCCACTTTGCCCTGCCTTTGTAGCCAGGCCAAGTGGCAGCCCAGGCCAGCAGTGCCCACAGGACAGAATCTCTTCCTGGAGATGGAGGTAAAATCACCAAAGAAAGAAGGAAGGTGCCAGGAAGAATGTGGAGCCTGGAGCCTGGCTTGCCCACAGAGGAGAAGGAGGGGACTCCTGGCATATCCTGGTATCCTCGGTGAGGGGTTGAAAATTGAGCCTCATCTCCAGGGCAGGGTGCTGGTCTGGACCTGAGCAGGGGTGGACGATGGGCAGCCTCCTGGGGCTATGCTGGCAGCCAGCCCTCCCCACCCAAGCACCCAGGCATGGCTCCCTGTTGCCCATATTTCAGGAGGCCAAGCAGGGCCAGGAGGCAGACTGGCCCCAGCCATGCCCTGGGTGTGCAGGGAGGCAGGGTGGGCAGTAGACTCCATCCCTCTCATGGCAGGGTCTCCTAGTAGCCTCCAGCCTGGACCAGGGCCCATTGTGGCAGCCACCACAGAAAGGATGAGGACACTTATTTGAGCTTCTGGGGCACAGGTTAACATCCCTCCTGCACCCAGGGCCAGACTGATGGTTAGCCAGGGCACCTGCTCTGCTCTCAAGTCTGGCCATCCAGGTTGGCCTCACCCAGTTCTGGAATCCATGGAGAGGGAAGGGGACATTTGCAGTCCTGGGAGGAAGGAGGTCAAAACAACTGGGGCAGAAAATGTGATGAGTGGGCAGGAGTGAGAGCAGAAAGGGCCAGGAAGAAAGGAGCTAAGACTCAGGGCAGCATCTTCACCAGGACTGAAGCCAACCAAGGCACAGTCTAAGGGTCTGCAGAGCTCTCAGGGCCATGTAGCTGAGACTCCCTTCCCTTCAGACCCACTTCTTGGTGGCTTCTCCCGTCCTCTGAACTGTGTGTTCGACCACACAGCACACATTTTCCAAAGCATGGGGCTTTGGGGACAGGAACCAGCCCAGATCTAGGCTACAATTGCTCTGCAAGGCTTGTCTGCAAGGTGACACAAGTGGCTGCTTCTCCAGGGACACTCCTCACCAGCCCAGTGCCTTCCAGGGAACCTTGTATTCAAGAGTACACAAGGAAGCTGTGATGGGGACAGCAATAGTGACAATGAAGGTGATGATGCTCAAGGTGGTGGTGGTGATGATGGTGATCATGACTGTGACGATGAAGATGGTGGTGGTGGTAATATAGTGATGATGAGATAGTGATGGTGAAGAGGACCTGGTACTCTTAAAGATTACGGTGATGATGAAGATTTTGGTGGTGATGCTGATGAAGATGATAACAGTGGTGGTGGAACACCAGCAACTAACTTTTTAGGCCTGTGGTCAGCAGTGCCCCTTGCCATTTGCTGGACACCTGGCTCCTGGCTCCCACTCCCTGGCCTCTCCCCGCTCTCAGTTAATAACCCTCCTAGTCACAGGAAGACACTGAGACGTGCCCGTCGTGTGGATGAGCATTAATTGCACTGCCTTCTGCAAAGCCTAATCACCTTCCCTCGACGGCCTGTGTTCTGTCAGTGTGAGCTCACTCTGGACTGCTGGGCACACAGCCATCAGAAGCCCACGTGGCTCCTTGTACCAGGAGATTTTGAAAACCACAAACCTGGTTTTGAAAACATATTTCCTCTCCCCTCTAGTATATGTTCTTCTCATTTCCAGTTTCAATGCTTTTCTAGAGCAGGGATTCTTAATTTGGGGGCACGGGGGGGGGGGGCTATGGACTTGGATAAGAGCAAAAAGACGTCTTCATTTGCACGAATTTCTAACTGAAATTTTGCATCTCCATCCATTAGGGAAGTTAATCTGACAGAAAGCACAGATTGTTTGTGTCACTGCACAGAGGTTGCAGACATTTCAAACTTGTCCACAGTCATGACAACCTCAACACCACTGAGGCTGCTGGACACTGGGCCTCCCTGTCCAGTCAGCATGGAGCAACCATGGCCACTTCGCCCATCTGCTTTGTTAGTGTCTTGACTATTCACTACTATGGTTTCCTTTTCAGTCTTGTAATTTTATTCATCTAAAACAATAGTGAATGGTGGGTCACAGAGGATTCATATAAGTCCATATGACGCTGCGGACACATGTCATTGTGTGTTTGTCAAAAGTCATAGTCTGCAGGATATCATGATAGACCCTACTGTAAATTGTGGCTGTTAATCAATACTGGCTCATCAGCTGCACTGAGTGTAGCCCACTAGCACAAGATGCAGGTAGTGAGGACTGCAGGTGAGGGGCTCCCGGAAACTTGGCACTATCCACTCAATTTTCTATAAACCAAAAACTGCTCCAAGAGATAAAGTCTATTAATTATGAGAAAAGTATCCCCAAGCTGCCAAAGGCCTCTCCCCCAGGACACTGCAGGAGCCCTGGGGATAGCTGGCACTGGCTCTAGCCAGTCAGGCCCCTCACCAGTGGGCACATAGTCCATGCCTGCTAGAAGGGGCAGCAGCATTCAGCCCTGCCAGAGGGACCAGGGGTTAGGTCAAGGCCACCGCAGACTCCAGCTCTGCAGACAGTTATAGCCACAGTACAGTGAGGCCCTGGGGGTGCTGGTGGGTAGCCAGAAAGGAAGGAACAATCACATTGAAAGTGCAATTCAACACCCATGACCCACACACACGTGGGCACACACACCTATGCACATACACACTTGCACATGCACATGGACACACACAAGCACATGCATATGTGGGGACATGAACATAAGCACATGTGCACACACCCATGCACATGCACACTCACACGAGCACATGTGTAGGCCACGCACACACATGCACATACATGCACAAAAGCCCAAACCCATGCACACTCACACAAGCACACATGTAGGTCATGCACATGCATACACATGCATGCACACGTGCCCAAACCCATGCACACTCACACGAGCACACGTGTAGGCCATGCACACACATGCACATACATGCACACATGGCCCAAACCCATGCACACTCACACAAGCACACATGTAGGCCATGCACACACATGCAAATACATGCACAAAAGCCCAAACCCATGCACACTCACACAAACACACGTGTAGGCCATGCACACTCATGCACATACATGTACACATGCCCAAACCCATGCACACTCATACATGCACACGCACACACATGAGCTTGGCACAGGCATGCAGCTCCCCTCCATGGCATGCTGGGCATGTACTGGCATTTTCCATTCGCCCGTGAGGATCTAAAATTCTTTTAACCTAAATGTTTTCCATTCTGAATGCACACATGATTTAATGTCAGCCATTACATTTAGAGTAATTAAACCAAAAAGCTCAGTTCTGGAATGAGACAAAGTAGCTACCTCAATATTTAACATCTGCCCAACTATGTAGACACTGCCCCGCTGGGTAAAACCATCTCCATTCCCAGAAAACACTAAGTCAGCCAAAATCCCTAGAGGAAGAGATGCACTTTCTTGTGAAAGATCAACCTTGTTGTCTGCCTTAGCTACAAATGTTAATAGGGTTTGCCCCTCTTTTGAAATCTCAGCCAAATTCAATTCAACTATCAGCCTAAATGATCAGCTAATATGTTTGGAGTTTGAATTTAACACATTAAACATTTCCAGGAAAAAATGCACAATATGTGAGCCAGAAAGAAAGGATTCCCCTAGAACTCAGCCCAGAGTGCCATGTTCTTTGTGAGGAAATGTTGCCAATTAATAGCAGCTTCTCAGAATAGAACATAAGAGGACAGAACATTTATAATCAGTTCTGCGGGACAAGACAGCACACACCTTTCCACAGAAACAAGCCAGGTGTAACAGCACAAAATTTCAGGCTGGGAGGACACACGGGGGCCAGTGTGGACAGTGCTGAATGCGCAAGCTGCCTGTGGAGACATGAACAGGCTCCCCAGTGCACAGGGCTCAGTGAACCGGCTCTAGCCTGGGGGCCACCCTTGCTAGGCTTTGGGGCTTCCAGGGCTTCCCCCCACTGAATGTCAGCCCATCCTAGGCTGGAGATGGGCTGTGGGGGGTGGTCTCCTCCTCAGCCTCACCCGAATGAGCTTTGGCAGAGCCAGCAGGGCCATGTCGCAGGCCTGGTGCAGTCGCAGCAGATGTGTGCCCAAACAGAAGGCTCTGAACAGTGTGCTGGCAGCTGGGGTACCCGGGGTAGCAGCCTGGCATTCCATCTGGGATCCCCGCCTGCCCTCGGCCCTCTGTGCAGCTGCTCCAGGGCCTGAGGTGGGAAGCTGCCGAGTGCTTCTGAGCGAAGGGGGTCTTGGGGGGGAGCCGTCCATATCTGCATCCAAGGCAAATGACGTGGTCTATCTTTCTGGAGTGTAGGGCCGGAGGCTCAGGGTTTTGTGCCTCACCTTTCCTCAGACTGAAGCCAGCAGCAGGGTCACACCAAGCCACCTGAGATCATGAATCACAACCATGACGCCTGCATAAAGATGGTGCACATCATCTTGACGCCTGGGACGCAGCCATCCACGCCCAGGCATACGCCGGAGACATGAAAACACACGTCTGCACAGAAGCTGGAACGTGGATGCTCACAGCAGCTTTACTCACTACAGCCGAGAGGCAGAAACTGCCCAGCTGTCCGCCAGCTGAGGAAGGACAGCACCACGTGGCCCACCCACACCTCAGAGCCGTACTCAGCCACAAGGAGGGACGAAGCTCCAAACCTTGCTGCAACTGGGATGAGCCCTGAGGATGTGGTGTTAACACTGTGCTAAGTAGAGAGGCAGACGCAGAAACCTGCAGACTGTAAGGGCCTGTATTTGAAAAATCCACATGGGCAAATCCCCAGAGACAGAACGGCGACCAGTGGCTGCTCTGGCTGGGAGGACGGCGGTTCGAGAAGGTGTGGGGTGTTTTTCTGAGGGGAGGCCTGTGGTGACAGTGCGCACACCTGTGGACACACTAAAACCACAGGACTGTGAGCTGTGAGTAGGTAGTTGTATGGGATGTGAGTCACACCTCACTAAAGCTGGTTTTTGAATAAAAGACTTGCTTCCTATCTCCCCAGAGTGGGAGACAAGACAGTTTTAAGGGCTCCCCAGGTTCCTGTTGCTTGCCTGTCACGAATGGGCACCCCAAATCACACGGTAGATGCCTTAGAACAATCATTAAGATTATTTTCTCTGTGACAAGTGACCATTAGGAGAAATTCATGCTTGAAACTGTACCCAAACAGATTAGGGATCCAACGGCTGAGTGATCTTCCCTGTGGTCAGCCTCTAAAAATATCCCCTGCCTGGCCACAGGGAGGAGCTTCCCTTTGCTCCACCAGGAGGGCGGGTGGCTCAGGGACGAGAGGAGACACGCCTCCTGGGGGATGGGCCCTGGTCTGGGCAGAGCTCACCACTTGCACGGATTTCTTCCCCAAAGCAGGCCCCAAGTGCAGGTGTGTCTGCACCAGCATCCAGGATGCCCTCTCCTCCATGTGTGGCACGGGCCCCTTCTGTGGGGGGGCCCCAAGCACATCCCACCTGCTTGGACCTCAGGCAGGCCAGGGCTACTGGCCACAGCTCTGTACCTGATGTTGGCGCCCCCCCCCCCCACCAGGCCTGCTCTTGATCCTCCCGGGTCCCTTGAGGCACCCCCCAGGTCCCCAACCCCCAGCTCCTCCTCCCTCTGTGGGGCTCCTGGTCCCCCCTCAGCTCCATCCAGGATAGAAGGAAGTGCCCAGTGACCCACCCCCTGGAGTGGTCAGAGGCATCTGACCGCCATAAAATCAAGGAGGGAGCCGCTGCCTCCGCTGCCTTTGGGTGCTGGCTGCCCTGGGAGGGGCCTGAGGGCCTCACCGCCTCTCTGCAGATCCCAGGATCCCTGGAGAAAAGATTGATGGTAGTGTCAGGCGGGGCTGGGGCTAAAAATAAATCAGCTGGGGCAGAGGCTGGGTGGTGAGGGCACTCCTCACAGGGTGGGGCGGGAAGGGGGACAGGCTGGATGCCAGCTGTAACTCCAGCACAGGAGCAGAGCCTGGACCTAGAACCCTGCAGGTGGGCAATGTGGGGGGCCAACTTGGCAACTCAGCCAAGAGAAGGGTGCCTATAGCAGAGAAGCTGGGCAGGACAGGAGGTCAGCCCTGGATCACAGCAGGTAGCCCCCAGCTGTGGCCCCTCACTTCCGGCTGAGTATTGATTTGCTCCGAAGCTTCCTTAGGCACAAAGGAGCTTAGCCCTTCTGAGCAGATGAAGAAGGCCGCCTTTGGCCACCAGCAGGGCCCGTCTGTTCCTCCCTGTATCCTGATGGAGGTGGGGCTGGGGCTGTCCCAGACCTGGGGCTGGGGGGAGGAGGCCCCAGGACATGGGAGCTGTGGAAGGAACTGGCACACAGCTTCCTGGGTGGCACAAGGCCAGGTCTGCAGAGCAAACATCTGTTAGCCCAGAGAACTAACCAGGAAGAAGTATGCAAAGGCCCACAGTGGGTGGGAGACTGCTGGAGACTTTTTTTTTTCTTTTTTGCTCTTTATTTTACTAATTTTCTGCCACCAACAGGGGTTATTTTATAATCAGATTAGAAGAAATTTTGCAGAGAAAGAAGGCCATGGCAGGGGTGCTAAGAGCTCCCAGTTGGGCAGCGCCTGTGGCTCAGTGAGTAGGGCGCCGCCCCATATACAAAGGGTGGCGGGTTCTAACCCAGCCCCTGCCAAACTGCAACAACAAAAAATAGCTGGGCATTGTGGTGGGCGCCTGTGGTCCCAGCTACTTGGGAGGCTGAGGCAAGAGAATCACCTAAGCCCAAGAGCTAGAGGTTGCTGTGAGCTGTGATGCCACAGCACTCTACCAAGGGTGATAAAGTAAGACTCTGTCTCTAAAAAAAAATAAAATAAACAGAGCTCCCAGCTAGATCTGGGCATGTCAAGGGTGGGGGGTGCCTTGGAGCCAGCCATGGGGCCCAGCTCACACTGAGGTCTCCCCACCAGCCATCCCACCCCCACCTGGGAGGGCCGGGGCTGCAGGGGTAAGGGGTACATGGGATGAACAGAGGCCTGTGAAGGTGCCTGAGCCAGGCAAAGAGGGGAGCTGTAGCTGGTAGCCCTGGGGGATAGCCCCCCAGTTTCACCCTGCTCCTACACCTAGACCCTGAGCCCAGGGCAGTCAGGCCCAGGGCCCAGAAGGCAGGCGAGGGCTTCAGCCCTTAGGACCCCCTACAAGCCTCAGCCTCTGACAGATGGTGGGCGGGAGGCCTCGGGGAGGGAGTCTGGCAGAAACAGGGCTACCTGTGGGGAGGGTCTGGAGCAGACAGCCCAACCAGGAAGACGCCGGACAACAGAGCTGCCCCCACCCAGCTGCACTGCCTCCTGCCCCTCCTCAGCCACTGCAGGCCCAAGGACACAGGTGCCCCAGTGGGGCTGGACACTGGTGGAGCATGAGGGCTGCTGAGCAGCGGGGCCTGGACACCGGTGGCCGGGAGCACAGGGGCTGCTGAGCAGCGGGGCTGGGACACCGGTGGCCGGGAGCACAGGGGCTGCTGAGCGGCGGGGCCTGGACACCGGTGGAGGGGAGCACAGGGGCTGCTGAGCGGTGGGGCCGGGACACTGGTAGCTCGGAGCATAGGAGCTGCTGAGCAGTGGGGCCTGGCTGCCCACCTGGAAGAACCTGTGGGGCCAGAGCCTTCCTTACTCTTAGACGGTCCCACCCTAGGCAGGTGGTACCCTGAGCCCCCAGCCCAGCTACCACTTGGGTTACACCCGTAGCCACTCCTGAAACCCCTATGAAGGCTGAGAAGCCACAGCTCTCCTCAGGACAGCTGGGCAGACAGCCAGGGCAGGTCTGCTCCTGTTCTCAGAGTGGAGAAGGCCCTGCTTGGGGTCCTAGGAGGCTGGGCCCAGAGCAGGAGAGACCTGTGGGCCGGAGCCCTGGCCCCATTGTTACCCCCAGGCACACGCTGCCCACACCCACTGTGCACTCCTATACTGTGGACTGGTGGGTGCTCCTCCTCCCCCAGGACCCCCTCTCCCAGCGGCCCCTCCCCCAATCCCTCTCCTCAGGTCCCTCTCTCACAAGGCCATAAGTGTCCCCCTCTCCTAGGCCCCCTCCCCAAGTCCCTTTCTCACAGGGCCCCCTCCCCTAGACATCCCCTTCCCTCAAACTCCTCTCCCAGATGCCCCTCTCCCATCAGGACCCCTTCCCAAGACGCTCCCCTCCCCAGGTCTCTCTCTCACAGTGCCCCCTTCTCCAGATGCCCCTTCCTCCAGGTCCCCCCTCCAAAGGCCCTCCCCTGGGCTATGAAGAGCAGGAGCTATAGAGGTCACTCTGACAAGCCCCTCTGTGGTGACAACAGGGCCTGGCTCAGGGGGTGCTAGGAGGCCGCAGGGGGTCTAGTGGTCCACCCATGTGAAGCCTGGAGCAGAACAGGGTGCGGGTGGCTGGGGGGGCATCTAGACAGTGGTCTGGCTACTGCCATCCAGCTGAGCGCCTGCCACCCCAGGCCTAGTGGGCTGTGTACCCCACCCAGAGAGGGACTGAGCACAGCACCAGCAGCACCAGGGGACCCAGACATTGTGTCAGGTGCCCACAGCCTCAGGCCCCACCCTGGACATCAGTAGAGCCCTGGGACCAACCTGAAGGACAGCCACTCAGGTGACCATGAGCTGCCATGAAACTCAACTGATAAGAACGCAAGATTAATTTACCACTTAAAGATCTGAAGACTTAAAAAAAGTTTTACAAAGGCCAACTTCACTTTTAATTAGAACCACCAAATTATCCCCATTTCTCCATGCCTGAGCCAGGGCTGCACTGAGGTGGGGCAGAGAGAACAGGGTCTGCTCAGGGCTCAGCCTGTTGAGGCCTGGCCACTTCTCCCAGGGCCTTTGGGGGGCCCAACCCCCTTCCTCCCTCTCAGGGGCAGCTGGAGGGGTCTGGGGTGTGAGCATGGCCAGAGAGTGTCCCCCGCAGGGATAGACGATGGCAGGAATAGGAGCAGGTCACGGAGGGACAGGCCCACAGACGGACAGGTCCAGCCTTGGGCATCCACGTGAGGGGCCCCTGAGAGCTCCTACGGTGCCAAGGGGGACCCCCAGGTGGGGCAGTGCGGCCACCGAGGGCTACCAGGGCTTTGCTGTTGGTTGTTTTATTTATAATTCCAGAACCCGCCTTGGAGACTTTGCTATGCTGGGGTGTGTCTGTGACCTTCCAAAGTGGCTATGCTTCCAAATTCTGACTGTGTCCTCTCATAGAACCAGAGTTCCAGGGACACTCCCACGGCCTCTCAGAACAGCCTATGGGGTCTCACGGGTGCTGGTACCCACAGCCAACCTGCACTCAAGGACCTGCTTACAGAATCCTGCACAGTTCAGTCTGGACGGACAGTGTCCAGGCAAAGCCAAGGTCCTGGCCAGTGATCAGCAGATAAGGCCCACGCCCCCACTCAGAACCGTTGTCCTGAGCAGACCCACCTGCAGGCCCTCCTTGCCTTCCCCAAGCCCTGGGCCCCCAGTGAGGCCAAAAGGGATCATCTGGAGCCAGGGGCTTAAGGGAAGCCCCCTGCCCCACTCCCCTGAGTGTCCTCAGAACAAAAGAATTCACTTTCCCCTGGTTGGCAGCCAAGCCTCCCACCCCTCAGTACCTGTTGGTCACATGGCCAGACCTGCTTGGGTGGCCTGGGCTGGAGAACATGGGTGGGCAGACACTCTCGGCAGGGTGCAGGACCAGCCCTCTCCTGGCTGCTGTGGGTGCTGACACCTGCGCCCACAGCTCACATTCTCAGCGGGGGAGCTCACCGCTCCCCACTGCAGGGCCCAGGACAGTGCTGTCCAGGTAGATCCCCCCACAGTCAAGCAGTTGTGAGTCCTGCACCCCGCTCAGTACACACGCCTGCTTCTGAGGACACCAGCCTCCCGGCCTCTGTCCCTAACACAGGGACGTCTGTCCTCACCTGTGTCCCCCAGGCCCGATAGCTCAAGTGAACGTGGGAACAGGAATCCCTCCCTGAGCTCAGGCCTACTTGGGTCGAGGTGCAGAGATTTAGGCCCTCATCCAGCCCTGCCTGACCACTGGGTGGTTGTGGCAGTGGAGCCATCCTGTCTCACAGGGCTGGAGGGTGACGGCTGGAGGTGCTGAGCCTAGGAAAGAGCTGTAGGGCCTTGGGTATATATCCCACTGCCTGACCTGCAGGAACCAGGCTGGGTGCCACAGGCAGGGCAGTTAGGAGTGAATGTGTCCAGGCCAGGGCTGCACATGGCCTTGTCTTGGGCGGGGCAGCTCTTAGTCCTCTGGAAGCCCTCGGTCTGTGTTCTGCTGGATGTAAACGTGGCCCCCTCCACATGGAGTTTCTAGTGGTTCTGGGGACTCCCAGGGTCCTGTCAGGGCTCAGGGCCTTCCAGGGGCTCGGGGTTCGGAGCTCCACCCAGGCAGGAAATCCCACCTGGAGGGCTAGGTCCCCTCATCTGTCCGTGGCCCCTGCATGCATACTATACACACAGTCCTCACTCAGGGCATGGTGCCCTGAGAACACAGAATGTTCTAGTGAAGCTGCCGCCTCTGGGCTGCCCTTGGCTCCAAATTAGCAGACCAGGAAAGCAGGTGGTGAGAGACACCAGGAGGAAAAACAAGGCATGTGACCCCCCTGCAGAGCAGCTGCGTCTCCCCAGGAAACTCGGCATCAACCAGAAAACCCTGAGAGGCTGCAAGACTGGGCAGACTCAGATCCACTGCCCAGGGTAGCTTGTCAGTGTCCAGCAGGTCAGCACATCGGCGGAGATGCAACCAGCAGGGCTGCGGCCTTAATGTGTGCAATTGTGGGGCCCTCCCTGGGCCGTCTGCTCGAGGAACAAACATGCAAGCGTGAGCCCGAGGCAGGGCAGTGACACCAGCAGAGACTTTTATTCCGCTTTACATATAAATTAAGAAAGAAAATTGGTGTTCTTTTCTTTTTCTTTTTGGTCTTTAAAGTGACCCCAAAAAAGGGCAAAAGGAATACACATAACAGAGCGACTTTTTGTTTTCCTTTTAATGTTCAAGCCTATTTTCAGAGCTGCAGCCCCTCACCCTCCACACGTGCCTAGTCACTTATAGCAGCATCTTGGGGACAAGATGGCCAGCCCTGCAGGCCAGTGCTGGGCACCCACGGTGAGTGTGGAGGGGAATGGTGGGCAGGCACTCTCAAGTGCACAGGGACCCCGAGCCTGGGCTGGGGAAGAGAACCCCAACGTGCAATTTGGTTTTTGTGAAGCCTGAGGGAGTCCCAGGCGAGCAGCTCAGATGACACTCACTGGACGATGCTCCAGGGCTGGGCACGGCCACTGTACCAGTAGCCGGAGGAGGCCAGGCGGTGGGCCCTGTTCCTCCTACGGCTGCCAAGCCTGGGGCCGCCTGTGCCCCAGCAGTGAGGCAGCCACAGCAAGCATGCCACTGAGTACAGACACTTCCCAAAGCTAGAGCCTGTGTCACTGAAATAAACACACTCAGCTGGGAGGCGGTGGCGTGCTCTGGGGTCCTCCCTGGCACCTGCTCCTCTCTGGTGGCCTCACGCCAGCTGACCATCGTGTCCAGTGGGTTTCTGCACTCAGCTGGGCAGAAGGCATGGGTTCCCTCCGATGGATATCAGAAACTCCAGGACAGCCATGCCCTCATCGTTGGAGACCTTGGGGGAAGCACAAAGAGGCAGCAGTTACCTCAGGGTCAAGGGATAGTGGACAGACCCCTCGGACTGGGAACACTGGGCCAGGACACCCACTACGGGTCTGGGCTCTGAGGCTCACTGGGGACCCCAGGGCCCTGCTCTCCCATGCCAGCCATGTGGGGAAGTGTGGTTTCCTCAATGGCTTGGGGTGGGCATAGTGGGGGCAGAAACTGCTGCCCTGGGGCCTTCCAGCCCATACATGGGAGCTCAGGGTCCCCGTGAGTGACTGGGACCCTCACAGTGCAGACACTCCCAGAGAGACTGCCTCCCAGAACCTGGGCCTGGGAGGGGCCAACTCTCACTCACCAGGTACCTGGACAGGAGGGGAAACCCTGAAAAGGAAATGCTTTCCCAGCTTGCGGGGCCCAGGCTCAGCCCTGCTTCCCATATGTCCCCACCTGCCCCCAACCCACACAGTCCTCTGGACAGCCACCCTGGAAAGCAACCCTGGCTGGGGGTATAGTGGGCTTGGCCTTGGGGCTTAGGGCCACCCCTGTGCCCTGGAGAAAGCAGCTGAGCTTTTAAGGAAAAGAACTGAGAATCTATAAAACTGAGGAAAAGTACCCAAACCCCAATTCTCTACCCCACCAGTGTGTGGGAGCTGTGGCAGGACCTGGGGGGTGCAGAAGGGAGGGAGGGGACACGGGGCAGCAGGCGGAGGCGGGAGGAAGTGGCTGGCAGACACGGGCAGCTCCAGGGAGGGAGTTCCACGAGAGGGGCCCACATAGCACAGGGCACATTCCAAAACCCCTCAACTCCCCTACCACCCCTAGAACTTGCTCTGACCACCAGAGGCCACATAGTGAGGCCATCCCAGGCCCAGCTGGCAGGTGTGGCTTCCAGCTTCGCAGTCTCAGAAGCCCCAACCATCACGTGAGGAACTGCTCCTGCCCGAGGTGCCAGGCTGTGAGGACGGAACCTGGGGTGGGGTGTGTGTGTGTGAGAGAGAGAGAGTGAGCGTGCATGTAAGTGTGTGTTTGCATGTGAGAGTGTACAAGCATGTGTGTGAGAGAGAGAGAATATATGTGTATGTGTGTGTGTAGCTTATGAATTTGTGTGAATGTGTGTGTGAAATGTGTTAGTGACAGAGCATGTGTGTAGGTGTTTGCATGTGAGGGTATATGAGCGTGTGTGTATATAAGAGTATGTGAACGTGTGTGAGCATGTGAGCACCTGTGTGTATGCAAGCATCTGTGTGCACATGTGCATGTGAATGTGAGCGTGTGTGCGCAAGCATCTGTGTGCACATGTGCATGTGAATGTGAGCGTGTGTGCACGTTTATGCATGTGTATGTGTGGAACATGTGTATATACAAGCATCTGTGCACACGTGCATGTGAATGAGCGTGTGTGCACGTATGCATGTGTATATGTGTGTGAGCATGTGTATATACAAGCATCTGTGTGCACATGTGCATGTGAATGTGAGCATGTGTGCGCGTATGCATGTGTATGTGTGTGAACATGTGTATATACAAGCATCTGTGTGCACATGTGCATGTGAATGTGAGCGTGTGCACGTGTATGCATGTGTATATGTGTGTGAACATGTGTATATACAAGCATCTGTGCACATGTGCATGTGAATGTGAGCGTGTGTGCATGTATGTGTATATGTGTGTGAGCATGTGTATTACAAGCATCTGGTGTGCACATGTGCATGTGAATGTGAGCGTGTGTGCACGTGTATGCTTGTGTATGTGTGTGAACATGTGTATATACAAGCATCTGTGTGCACATGTGCATGTGAGTGTGTGTGCATGTATGCATGTGTATGTGTGTGAGCATGTGTATATACAAGCATCTGTGTGCACATGTGCATGTGAATGTGAGCGTGTGTGCACGTGTATATGTGTGTGAACATGTGTATATACAAGCATCTGGGTGCACATGTGCATGTGAATGTGAGCGTGTGTGCATGTGTATGCATGTGTATATGTGTGTGAACATGTGTATATACAAGCATCTGGGTGCACATGTGCATGTGAATGTGAGCGTGTGTGCATGTGTATGCTTGTGTATATGTGTGTGAACATGTGTATATACAAGCATCTGTGTGCACATGTGCATGTGAATGTGAGCGTGTGTGCACGTGTATGCATGTGTATGTGTGTGAGCATGTGTATATACAAGCATCTGTGTGCACATGTGCATGTGAATGTGAGCATGTGTGCACATGTATGCATGTGTATATGTGTGTGAACATGTGTATATACAAGCATCTGTGTGCACATGTGCATGTGAATGTGAGCGTGTGTGCGCGTATGCATGTGTATATGTGTGTTAGCATGTGTATATGTGTACATGTGCATGTGTGTGAGCACATGTGCCTATGTATATGTGAGCATGTGCATGTAAGTGTACATGTGTGAGCATGTGCATGTGTGTGCATATGCACCTGTGTGAGCATGTGTGAGCATGGGTATGTGTGTGCATACGTGCCTGTGTATATGTGAGCAATGTGCATATGTGTATGTGTGCATGTGTGAGCATGTGTATGTGTGTGTGCACATGTGCCTGTGTGTATGTAAGCATATGTGCATGTATGTGTACGTGTATGTGCACGTGAGGATGTGTGAGCATGTTTGTGCATGTGTATCTGTGTCCGAGTATATGAAACATGTGTGAGCATGTATGTGCATGTGTGTCCTGGGCAAGGCGTCAGGGAGATGAGGGACACATTTGGGACATCCCAGCTCCCAGTGCCGCTGCCCAGTGAGCGCAGAGTCATAAGGAACAGCAGGTCAGTGCTGTCTCACAGAAGATGTTTGTGACAGCAGCGGAAAGTTCCAATACACGCCTGAAGCGTGGGGGAACTGAGAGCTTTCCTTCAGATCTGGGGACAAATAAGTGACAACTATAAAAACCAAGCAGATGGGTGGTGCTTGTGGCTCAAGGAGTAGGGCGCCGGCCCCATGTACCGGAGATGGTGGGTTCAAACCTGGCTCCAGCCAAAAACTGCAAAAAAGAATAAATGAAAAAAAAAAAAAAAATGGGGCAAAGATCAACTTTGCAGAGAACAGAGTTGAAAAATATGTATATTGGCAAGTGTCCGTATGGATAGGTTGTGATCATTAATCTAAATATGGAATCTTGATTTAGCCAAAACTTGCATTCCTGTGTGTGTGAGACAGGGACTAGGGGTGGTAAGATTGTGAAATCTTCATCTCCACAGGAAAAAGGCCCACAAGACATAAATCATTTCCAAATTGAACGATCACGAAACACATAGAAGTATGAAGATAGATGCTTCGTCACACCCTCTGTGCCACCAGTGGGCTCTTAGAATCTGAACACACTCAACATGGATATGCATGAAAGTGCTGTGACCACACAGCGCTCAGCAACATCTCACTGTGGTGAAATGAGAGCCAAGGCTGTCCAGCCCAGTCTCACAAGGCTCAGGAGGCAGATGGTCCTCACATAGGCCCCTGACACTGACCCTAAGCAGCTGCTGCCCCAGGCTCTCCCAATGCTGGCCCTCCCTAGGGTCAGACCCCACCCCCCAGCACAGCCTCCCCCACGAGGGTTGGGGTGGTCAGATGCCTGGGCACCACCCAGTGGCCTCCCTCCAGGGGGACAGGCCAGGCCAGTGGGGGTTAAACCCTGAGGAATCCTCTGTTGAAGGCCAGCCTGCCCAGGTGGGGACACCGGCCAAACCAGACCTTCCAGCACAAGGCTGCACTGGCCACCAGGCAGTGGGGGCAGGGCTCGGGCCAGTGCCTGTGGGGCTCTCAGGGGCCCAGAGAAGACCCTGGGGCTGAGAGGATGGGGAGACCAAGGACAACCCTGCTCAGCACAGGACACTCACATGCTGGAGCCTCTGCGCCCCCAGGCAAGTGGCCACGCCTGGAGTGGGGAGAGTGGCGCCTACGCCCTGCTTGTCCAAACAGCCTGCCAGGGCTGCAGCCAGCCTCACAGAGCCACCGCAGCTGATCTCCAGGTGCTAAGAAAGCAAGTCAGCACACCCTCTGGGGTGCCATGAGTACAGGGGGCACCCCATGCCCTCTCTGGTCCTTCTCAGGAACTTGGGGCTGGGTGGACATGTGGCCCGTGCATGTGAGGGCGGCAGGGTTTCCCAGGACACTGTCTGCTGGGTGCAGACACCATAAAACACAGTCCAGACCTCACCATGTCCCCAGACACTGCCTGCCCAAAGTGACCATCTGGGCCCACCAGCCCCTGGGGACTGGATACTGGGCCATCCTCCCTCTGTGGGTATTTCCAAGGCTCATGGACATCTGACCCACATCTGTGTGGCCTGTAATGGACACTGAGACCTGTGTCTAGAGGAGAGGCGGGGTGGGGGTGGGCTAGGGACAGAAGCAGTTTGTCCTAAAGCTTATGTGGGAAAAATGAGGGGAGTGCCACGGGCATCTGGCCCCAGAGAAGTGAGGATGGAGTGAGGTGGGGTAGTGGGCAGGGGCAGGCCAGGCGCACCCAGGGAACACAGTGCAAGTAAGGTTGGGGCCGCACGGTCTGGGCCCTGCACCTGCGGGGACAGGATAAGGCCCTGTCCCTGGGGAATCCCTGAAGAATGGCCTGGGCCGGAGAGGGAACCATCTGAGGTCCCCGAGGCCCTGCTGAGCAGGCTCCACTCATGGCACTAACCTGGGTGCAGGTCTGCCTGTGGCCAGGCATTCTCTGCCAAGGATGCTGACCAGCAGTGCTACCTACATCGTCCTGCCACCTGTCCCCAGCCCTGACCTTGGTCCTGCAGTGGGAGCAGGAAGGCTGCATCCAAACCTGGCCAGATGAGGGCAGAGGCCTAGAGCAGACATGCCCCATACACACCTGGGCAGAGGTTTCTGCCCCAACCTTGGACAACAGCCTCCTCCCTTCCCAGGTGAGGCATCTACTTAGGGTCCCTGAAGAAATGTCCCCACATTCTAGGAATAAGATCCGCTGTCTTCTCACAATGACAAAACACTGTCTGGACAGAATTTCTGTCCATGCACAGGGTAGCCAGCCAGGACGCTCCCCAGCTTGGCCTTGGTCCTCAGGATAGCCCACCCTGCCAGGCCAGGCCCTGGGGACCATTAGTTTTTTCTTTCCTAGCTGTAGCCAGACCGGGGCTTCCACACATTATTTCTGCTTTGACACCCCCAGTGCAAGGACCTCTCAAAGGTGAGGTCACCAGGACGGGACTCAGACCGACCCACAGCCCAGCAGCCATGCTGGGAGGGGCTGCAAGCCACGGCCATGCTTCCTCCTGCTCGGGAGCCCAGAGGTCTGCAGTCCCTGCCACTGCTGTGCCCCTCTGCAGACTCCGGGGAGCCTCCTCCCCACTCCTTGGCTGGTGCACATGTATCAGCAATCTTCCTTACTATGCCTCCCTGTCCACATCGCCCTCTTCTTACAAAGAGAAAGGGAGCATGTGTGCACGTGTGCGTGCCTGTGTGTGCCCATGTGCATGTGTGTCTGTGAGCATGTGTGTCTGTGTCCATGTGCGAGTATGTCTGCATGCATGTGTGTCTATGTGCACGTATCTGCGCATGTGTATCCATGTGCAGGTCTGTGAGTGCATGTGTGTCCATGTGTGTGTCTGTGTACACGTGTGTCTGTGTCCCTTTGTCGATGTGCACACTGAGCAATGGCAACAAGCCTGGGGGGAGCTAGAGGGCCTTGATTCTTCAGGACCCAGGAGGTGGGTGAGGCTCGGAGGAGCGCTAAGCTCATTGAGCGCTAAGCTGTTTACTGCTGAGATGGTCATGTGAAAACATGGCTTTGCCAGTGGGGATGCACGCAGTGTCCATGCAGTCAGTAAAGGTGAATGCACCTCATGACCCCGTGCATCCCAGGCGGTCACTGAGGCCCTGCCAACACCATCCCCACCCAGCACCTCCCTCAGACCTGCCAGGACATGGAGGGCTCCTGCTCAAACCCATGTGGCTATGATTCAAAAGCACAGGCGTCACTTTGTCAGTCCCGGGAACAGCATCTTGTGGTCCAACAGATCCCTTGTGACAAGAGGAACCCTCCCTTTGTGAGAAATGTCTGCCAGATGGGATCAGCCACACAAGCACATCTCTAACAACATCGCTATCCATTTCTCAGGAGGGAGAAGCTGGTGTGACAGCCTGGTCGGACCCAACCCCAACCCATGGGCCAACAAACAACCAGGCTGATGGACAGTGCACAAGGGCCGAATGCCGGGCAGGCCGCTGGGAGTTGCCAGGGGCTACACATGAGGCTGATCAGGAAGAGGCTTCTGGGAGGATTGCAGACAACAGCAGGGGCTGCTGATGGGTGTGTGTGTGTGTGTCACAGCCCCTCTTTCTAATCAAGAACCTTAGGACTTGACAGGGGCTCAAATTGAAGGCACCATGCTTTGCAGCTCGGGAGGTGATTAAAACTGCCCACATCTCTTTACATCCACAATAGCCTGACCTTTGGAAATGTTGTTAAAAATCCATCAGCTACCATTCTCGCTGGAACAGTGCCCACAGCCTGGAGGGGCAGCCCCTGGCCAGGCCCTTCCAACCCAGTTCAGTGGCAATGGCCTTCAAGGCAGCTTCCCCATCCTGGCAGAATAAACAGTGATGCAGAATGCCTGCACAGGCCTGGTTGCTACTCAGCTTCCATCCTGCCTCCCTGATGAGGCCCTCACCCGTGCTTGCTCATGGACCGAGCTCCACTGCTCCTGGCTGCTGATCCTGACCATGGAAACCTCCAGGATGCAAGGAGTCTCAGGTGCCTGCCCAGGAGCCCTCAGACCCCCAAGCTGTACACAGGCAGAGTCCAGACTCACCCACTGCTCTCTGTACCCTGTTCCTGGGGCCTGTAGGATACCGGCACCTCCCTGCCCAACCGTGCCCTCTCCACAGCCAAAAAGCCATAGCTCCCATCCCCTCCCCCCCCCCCCCCATCCCAAGGACAGCTGGCCACAGGAAAGCCTGCCCATGGCTGGCCGCCACAGGAAAGGGAGGAGGAGCCTGGGGCCGGGGACAGCAGGTGCATGATGCTTTGCCTGAGGGCAGGGACCTATCTGCTTCTGCAGGAAACTCAGAAGGGCCAAAATGCTGACCTGAAGCCACGATGGGAGCCAGACTTGGAGCCGTGGAAATGTCCACGGAATCATAAAACACAGTGAGGTTTACAAAAACCCAGGAATCTCTAAAAATGGCAAGCAAAATGAAACGAAGGAGCCCAGCAGTGTTTCAAGGTCATGACTTACTGCAGGGAGAGGAACTGTCTCAGAGACTGAACTCATGGATGTGACATGCACCCCAAGGAAAGAGACTCTGACTCTCCTTACAGAACCCCTGTGTGTGACGCTAGTAGGCACCACTCCTTAGTAGGCGCTGAAACCATTACCCTGCATTGCAACAGTATTGTACGTAAGAAATATTTAAAATAACATAGGATGTTACCTGTACATTAATTTTTACACATATAACACTAATAATTATGCTAATACTAAGAGCCAAGACTATTGGCATAGGGAAAAAAAAGTGATTCCCAGCTCTGTTGACTACAAAGGTTTAGAAACAACAGCAACCCAGGAGCAAGAGTGTCCCCAGAACCCAGCCAGGGCTCCTCTGGAGCATCCAGGCCTCACAGGCCTGGGACAGAGAACGCACAGAGTGGCCGGGGCTGACGTGGCGGGGGCGAGGCCACCATCCAAGAGCTGTGTGGCTGTGGTAGGACGTGGGCGCTGTCCAGAGCCGACTGACTCGAAGTTCTGTGTATCAAAGATCTTTTGTGTGGCTTGAGACTAATTGCACAAATAAGTTTTAGTGAGATACACACACTCAGAAGGGAAGTGTTGGGCCCGCCACGGGCTTCTGCCTATTGTCTGTGAGACTCTGCAGGCGAGAGGGTGGGGGTGGCTGGACTTGCTGCAGTGCCACTGGTAGTTGGTGAAGAAAGGTTTTTTTTTTGTTGTTGTTGTTGTTGGAACAATTCCAGTGAGAAATGCAGCTGATGGTCAGCACTTCATAATCCCCAGTGAGGATCCAGCACAGTGACTATCAGTGTGGACAGACAAGGGTGAGAGCTGGGTGGACTGATGGAGAAAGGGTGAGACCCTGGGGCATTAGGAGAGACTGGCCTCTGCTGGGCCGGGCCTACTGTGTCCACTCTCAGACCCTCTGGCTCTGGGGCAGGTGCCCTCTCCAGGGCACTAAAGCTGATGGGCTCAGGTATGAGTTTTTGGCACTGCTGACAATGAGGCCAAGGAGATGGGAAGGAGCCAGCAAAGCCCTTTACTGCAGCAGGAGGCATTTCCACAGGGGAGTGGCCTCCCACCAGCTCTGAAGGCACAGACAGGCAGCATGCAGGAGCCACCCCAGCCCTAGCCCTGCCCCTAGGCCCATGGAAGAGCCACTGGCTCCTCCCACGTGCCACCCCATCTGGCCTGCCCACCCACAGACACCCACCTCAGGCCCCAGTCTCGCTTGGAATAGAAACAGGGATGGGCTGCAGGGAGCTGGGGTGGGGTGGGGGATGAAGAGGAGGCCCAAGCCCCTGTAGTAGGCTCAGAATTACAGGCCTTAGTTTCCTTCTGGAACAAAATAATTACAACCTTCACTGAGGACCTGAATTCTCTGAAAGCAATGCAGGCGTCAGCTGAGAAGCCCAACCTCAGAAGCAGAAGTGAGTTTTATTTAGTCAGGAGAAAGATGAGCTGGTTTGGGGCAGGCGGCCCAAGGGTACCCTCTAAAGGGAAAATGTAAATAGCAGAGCCAAGCCCTGGAGTCAGGACACAGATGCTTCTCTCTCACAGTGACCCCCAAGCACTGCACCTGCCAACCCTGACACATGCCCTCCCCTAGAGACCCCAGACAGTTTCTTGATTAACATCCTCACTTCGAGGAAGAATAGTGTTATGAAGCTGGAGATCACCCGTGGCCTGTGGTGCTCCTGGGACAGCACGGCCTCCCCAGCATGGCCACTGATACTTCTGTAACAATGGGTCCCTCCACCCACCTGCCCACAGGTCTCCCACCAGGCCTGCCAGCCCTGGCCTTCCTTTTGTCAAAGAGGAGGCTGGGAGGAGCCCCCCAGCTGTGTCTGAGGTGCCTGAATGGTTCTGAATGTGGAATGAATGAGTGTGGAGGCTCCTAACCCTGGATCCTGGGAACACTCCCTCTTGTGCTGAGGTGTGCAGATGTGTTGTTCCTCCTTCATTATCACCAGATGCCATCACAGGAGACTCAGTGAGTGAGGCAGAAGCTGGAGGGACATGGCCACCAGCCAGGGGCGGCCTGGAGCTGGTGGAGCAGGACAGGCAGGAAGGACCCTCCGCTGGGGTCTTCTATACCTCGACCCAACTTTAGAACTCCAGAGATGTGATGCTCATGTTGTTGTTTTTTGCCCCCAGGTTGTGGTAGTTTGTCACAGCGGCCATGGGAAACTCACAAAGGACACAGCACAGCGACATGGAAAGCCCGAGCTCCGAGCTGTACAGAGGGAGCTGTATTGCACAAGCCCTGGGAGGCCCCCAGCTGGGCAGGTGGGGAAGGGCCAGGACTCTTGGTTCCACAAGAGATTAGACCCTGGCAGCTTGCACAGACTGAGAGCCAGAGAAGTCCCCTAGCCCCAGAGGCCAGGGCACCAGGTGGCCTTTGTCCTCCCTACCCAGACCCCCAGAGCAGCCTGCAAAGTGCTATGTGACCAGGTGTCCCACTGGCCCTTACAGCTCCCAGGACACCTGGATGGTGTGTCTTGCTGCCGTGGCTCCTCTAGGCTTGCTCGGGTGATTGTCCACCCCCACCCCCTTGGTGCTTTTTTTGCTACTGGGTGCAGGGTGAGCAAGGCCCTGTCCCATAAGTGCCAGCCCCAGGCCTCCTTCGAGCCCTCCCACAGGGCTGGCTCAATAGTGCCACCTTCCTGCCCTCTCATGCCGCATGCTCCCAGAATTATCTGTGCTCCAAACCTCCCACCCTGAGAAGCTACTCTGTGGGTCCCCCTTGTCATACTCTTGTCTCTGAGGCATCATCCCCAGCCTAGGCCACACCATGAGGCCCCATGTGCCTCTGAGCTCTGGACAGCAAGATGCCTTGGCCAAGCTGGGGGGTCCTCTGATGTAGCCACTTGAGCTGCCCTGAGCCTGGTCACTGTCTGGGCCCAGAGGGTGCTCCCAGTCCTGGGAGCACCCCCCCACCTCCTGCAGCACCCCTGTCTCTCCCTGTCTCCACAGCTGGGGTCATTTTGTTATTTTTCTTAAGCTATCAGCTTTGTTTGAAGTTTTATTTTATTTTTAGCTGATAAACAAGACTATCTCACCCTTCTGCTCACAGCAGCCCTGCTGTCAGGACAAGGCCAGGGTCTGTGCCTCGGTGAGCAGGCTTGCAGCATCTGCCTGCTCAGCCTGGAAGGTGCCTGCCCTCCTCCTGCCTACAGCCCGTCCCCTGCACTGTGAGTTCCTGCCAGCTGACCATTCAGACCCGGAACCCTGCCATTGCCTCCAGGAAGCCTTCCCAGATGCTCAGCTTCAAGACCACTTTCCTCCTCCACACTCTTGTATGGGACGACTCACTGATGTAGGGACGGTGAGTTACAGCCCGGTCCAACCAGGAGGGTAGGACTACAGTGACTCTGCTCCACCCTGGCCCATATCCAGCTGACTGTCCAGCCCTTGCTGGGTGGGCAGGTGGCAAAGGGAAAGGCTGGGGAGAGCAGAAAGCAGGGCTGGGGGCTGAGGGCCGGGCCGCGTTCCCCTCTCTGGCAGGGGATCCTGGAGGTTCTGTGCCCCAGCCTCTCCCTTAAACTCTGCTCTCATCTACAGGATGAAGCCTGGCCACTGAGAGCCAGCCCAGTAGTACCATGGACAGGGGTACTGCCCCGGATCCAGCCGAGAGTGTGACCCCTGCCCATGAGCCCTGCTCCCACACACAGTGACCCGAGGCCTGAGCCCACCATGCCCTGACAGCACAGAGTACCCTCACTCTGTCCTGCCCCAGGGGTGCTGCTGGTCGCTCTAAAGGTAGCTGCAGACAGGTCATTCACAAGCCCCTGGAACTGGCCAAGAGCCCCCACAGTGTAGCCAAATGGGTGCTACTGTCAGTGCACAAAAACAAATAAACTGGGGTTCAGAGAATGCAACTTGCTGAGGCCACAGCAGCAAGTGACCAGCTGGAACAGCGCTCTGCAACTGGAAGCCAGCCTGGCTTGAGCACCTGGGTAGGGGAGGAACCTGAGTGGATACACATCCCAGGCCACCACCAGGCCCCAGCCCAGCTTGGAGCCCCTTGGTCTGTGGGGTGTCTGCACCAAGCAAACTGCTCAGCAGAGCCCCCTCCCCCCCCCCCCAGCCACCCAGTGAGGTCAGGGCTTGAGCACGACATCACTGGGAGGGAGCAGCATGCACCATGCTTACTGGGAAAGGGCCCTGATGTGTGCAGTGGATGGCATAGACACCTCCAACCTCAAGCTGAGGGCGCTGCCACAGCCATCCTCGGGTGACTGCAGGGCTGCTGGAGCAGACCAGGCAGCAGAGACCCGGAGCATAACCTTCCTGCACTGGTCTCCCCAGTTGAGCCCCCATTTGGCCTCCTCTTCCCCAAAGGTGTCAGGTGTCGGCCACTGCACCCTCACTCAGGCACTGCCACTGGGCCCCCAGCATGTCATGCAGTCTGTGCCCCAGGAAGCACACCTTCCCTCTGGGGGCGGGCAGATCCCCACCATTCGGAGCAGGCTGGAGGACACTGCTGATGCTTCAAGGTAAACTCCTCTGCAGGAGACCAGCAGCCCCACACAGAGCGGGATGGAGGGGGGGCCAGGAGCCATCACACTGGGCCCCAGCACCGCTTGGCCAACCAACAAGACCACCAGGCAGGGCAGGGGCCCCTCTTCCCTTTGGCTCCCCACACAGGCTCCTGCCCTCTCTTGGGCACCAGGCAGGCAGGCAGGCAAACCCGTCTGGTGAGATTCTTCCTCTGCTTCCGGATAAACAAAGCCCGCCCTGAACCTACAAGGCTACATTCTCCTAGCTCAGGCTCTGCCAGCCAAGGCCTGGGGCCTCCGGGGGCCCACCTGCCCCTTGGGCAGATGCAGTGTACTGCTCACTCAGTCCCTGAACCTGTCCCAGACCCCAGAGCTGCTGAGCCCAAGCCATGGCTTGAGGGCTGGCCTGCTCTCTGTCCCTTCATGGGGTCTGGGTACCCAGGAAAGGGCTACCAGGCCAAGCCAAGGGCAGGGGCAGTCCATAGAGGGTTAGAGACAGGGTCTGCCAGCCCAGTAGGATGTCAGTCAACTGACTTTACAACCCTTCAGAGCTCATTGCTTGCCCCATTGAAGGGCCCTGGTGTAACGCACACCCCAAACTCAAGCAAAGGCTAGCATCCAGGCCCACTCCTCAACACACCTGTTTGGCATCTGCCCCCTCCCACACAAAGGCCTCAGAACTGACCAGAAATGGGCCTGATTCAGGGAAAGAGAAGATTTGTGCCTGGACCCCTGGGCAACAACCAAATGCACCCGGGTGTCTGAGACGGGGACCAAACCAGGTCAGGACAGCCCAGAGAGCTCACAGCAGGCCACAGCCCTCTCTGCATGCTTCCAGATACCCCACAGACCTGCCGCAGGTTGACTCCTCCAAAGTCACAGGGTGATACTGCAGCCCACCTGGTGACCACAGACATGCTGTGGGGTGATCCCCCTGCCTCACAGGATGACGACTCCAATGCTGCACCTGGGGATACCCCTCATCTCCACATGGCTGGATAGGCCTGGTTGGAGAGTCTACAAAGTCCTGGGGGGAGGGCACACGAGGGTCGGCCCCTACCAATAGCCTACCGACAGCCTGCCGAGTACAGGGAACCCACATAGACCAGGAAGTGCAGAGGCAGGAGTCTGCTTCCCCTGTCCCACCCAGAGCACCTGCAGGCCGAGGAGAGGTCCGGCCCCAGCCCGTGTGAGGGAGCAAAGGTTTAGCTCCCTCACATGAGCTACAGCAGATGAAGCCCACCTGGCTCTCACCCCAGGATCAGCCAACTGCACCCCCTTTTCTGAAAGACTAATTAAGGGGCAGGAAGCCTTTCATGGCCTTCCTTTGAAAAGTGGCACAAACACAGATGAGTTTCAGGCTTGGACTGGCCACCCCTTCCCTAAAGCTTCACGCGTAGGTGACATCACCAGTGAAGACAACCATTTTCGGGACAGCACCTTCCACAGCAGTGGGTTGGTGGCTGGATAGGGCAGCACCAGAGACCAGCAGAGGCAAACGAGCCTGGGACTCTGGGGTTAGGAGCCTCCGTGGGCTCTCACTCACCTGCTCAGGGGACCAAAGCTACGTCTCAAATTGGGTCAAGAGCTCCCTTATTTCCGGGGCCATGTGTTGAGCAGCATTCGCAGCCTCGGTGATGGCTTTCCGATACATGCCCTTCTTCTTACGGTTAAACCTCAGTTTGAAAAATTCAGAGAAAGGGGACAGTTTTGAAATAGACAAGAATGACGTAGTTGGAGACCCAAACCACGAGACTTTCGCTTCTTGCCATGAGGGCTCTCCATCCTCCTTCTGGCCAAGGCTGATATCAAGGACACGTGCTGGCCACCAGGGAAAACCACGAATCTTACCCCACACGATGTCCCCCACGGCCAAGGTCCTCCCGTCCTCGGTGACGCACTGGGAGACGCTCTGCGTGTGCAACCGCACAGTCAGGGGTGGCACCGTGGGGCCAGCCTCTCTGGAGGAGGAGGGCACAGATGCCCCACTGCTGGGGGAGAGGTCACCCGTGTCCGGGGAAGTCGCCTCTGAGCTGGACGATTTGGACTCGTCCAGGCTGTCACTGCCGCACACCGACTCACTGGTGCAGCCCGCTCGCCCCTTAGGGCAGTCGACGAGGAAGGCCAAGCTGCCTTGCGCCTGTTGGCCTTGGGGACACCTGTCCAAGTCCTCCTCCTCGCTGGAACTCCCGGAGGACGAGTCCGCCAGGCCGCGGACGGGGCTCGGCCGGCAGCCGTTCAGCTCCTGCACCAGCTCGGCGCGGTACACCGGTTTGTGCTCGCTGTCACCCAGGCGGTGGGGCTTCAGGCGGATCTTGGGAGGGGGCAGGTCCGAGCTGGGAGGTGTGGGCCGTGTCAGCTTCAGCTTGGGGACCGCGGCTGAGGGCCCGCCGGGCAGCCCGTCCCTGGGCTCCACCTCCCGCAGCCCCTCGGGCTCCGGGCTGCCCTCAAGCGGGGCCTGCGGGGGGCGGAAGGGCTCCAGGGAGCCGTGCACACGGGAGGGGATCTGCACCACCTCGCCCTTGCCCTGGGGTGTGCTGTAGGAGATCCTGATGACCGGGCTCCTCGGGATGCGCTCCGCCAGGGCCCTGCGCTCCGCCGCCGCCCTGTGCCCCGCCGGGGCCCTGTCCTCGCGCCGCTCCCGCTTGCTCTTCCTCGCGCAGGCAGAGGCCTCGGCGTCTCCCTCCGCCGGCTCCGGGGGCTCTGGGCGCTCGCTGTCCGGGCCACTGCCCAGCCGCCTGCGGGCCCGGGGGGCGGGCGGGGGTCCCGCGGTCTGCGGGGGGCTCACGGTGCGCTTGCACCGCTCACATAGCACCTGGCGCGGCCGCAGGCGGATGGTGCTCAGGGTGAGCCGGCCTGGCTCACGGTTGCGGGACAGACGCCGCCGGGCCCGCTTGATGGTCCTGGGAGGCGGCTGGGGCACCCACTGCCCGTACGTGTTCCTCAGCCAGAGGGGATGAGGGAAGGGGGCGCCCTCAAAATACGGCGGGTATGGGGCCGGGCTGCTGGCAGGCAGTGGTGGCACGAGGGGTGGGGGTGGCTCAGGGCCGGTGGCAGTCTCGGGGGGCTGGTCCCCGCGGGGAGGAGGAGGGGAGCCCGGCCCCAGCTGCATCACTTCTCTGGACTCGTCCTCCGGCGCCAGGCCAAGGCAGCTGCTGGCAGAGGGGTGGTCACTCTGGGGCAGTGGAGCCAACGGGGGCAGGGCAAAGAGGCCAGACCTGGCAGGGGAGACAGAGCACAGTGAGAGGTAAGGACCAGGCTGGCCACCACCCTGATCCCGCAGGCCTGGCCTATTCCTGGCTGTGAGCAGATTTGAGCACCTATGTACCACCTGCAGTGGGGACCCAGGTTGATCAGGTATGTCAAATGGCACGCAGACTTGAACCAGCCACTTCTCTACTCCCGTGAGGCACAGGGCGAGGTAGGCGAAATGCTGGTGTGCTCCCAAGAAACCTGAGACCAACCTGGCCTGGGCAGGGTCCAGCCTCTCTGTGACCACTGGCCCTGGGGCCCCAAGTACACACCCTTGCTTCCAGGGCTTGGCCATTTCTTTCTCTCCTCTCCTTGAGGCTGGGGACATAGGGAAGACCCCAGAGCAGGCATCAGGTAAGCCTTCCCAGCCCCCAAGCATGTCTCTGGGGACTGCAGGGCCAGGCTCCCAGGTGTCTGACAGGTGTCTGGAAGGGGAGTGGGGAGCATGTGGCTCTGAGAGCACAGGGGCTGGCTGCCAAGGCCTCCTGGGGCCCTGCAGTTGGTCCCAGCTGTTTTGAGTGCTCTGAAGTGAGTGCCACATACACAGCTCTATCCTGATCCGGAAGCCCTACCCACCTGCCCCGTACCCCCAAGCCCTGCCTTCAGGATCTACAGCTCCAGGCACAAGCAGCAGAGTGAGAGGCCCTCCCCGCCTTCCCCATCAGCTTGGGCCAGTACCCCAGGCCACATGATCCACAGTGAACAGGGCACGAGACATAAGTCTCCACCTTCCAGGGGGACCCACAGTTAAGGCTGAACAGTAGGACTGATACCCCAGGCCTGCCCAGCCAAAGGCCCCCCCTTTTCTGAAAGACTGGGGAAGTGCTGGGCAGAGCAGCCTCTATTTGAAAGGCGGTGTCCAGTGCCCTGCATGGCTTTTGGGGTGTGCTACCTGAAGCCAGCAGCTGCTTGCCTCCTGGGGCGGAGAGCCCTTCCTGCATGTACTCCCAAGGCCCCGTGCTGTGGCTGCCACCCTGCCACGTGTATTTCAACAGGTGCTCGGCACACTGGGGACAGTCCAGGAAGCACTAATGTTGCTCTGTAAAGTGAGAGACTAGTCCAGACACTCTGTGTGTTTCTTCAGAAGAGACCACGCATGATATTTTTAACAGATGTAATTTAACTCTTAAAGACTTTTTCAGCTAAAACAGAGACAAGGACAGACAGAACAGAAAAAAAGGGAGCCACCTGGCATTTGTGAATAAAGTTTTATTGGCATAGCCTGCTGCTCTTTTATGTCCCATCTGGGCCCCACAGTAGCAGGTCCGAGCTACCCAGACAGAAGTGTGACGGGCCAGCGAGTGACAGTCACTGTCTCACGCCCTACAGGAACAGCTTGCTGGAGTCTAGATGTGGGAATTGTAAGGCCCTGCCCAGAGCTGGCCACCACCCCAACCTGGGCTTCCTGACTGGTGCCCCTGAGACCCCGGCCCCAGAGTGGGGGTGGCCACAACTAGCCCATTCTCTGTGATGGTCCTCATGGCATTCACAATGGGCTGAAGGTTCTGAAGGCTTGTGAGTCACACACAGGCACACGCCTGGTGCACACAAACATACACACACGCGTGCGTGTGCACACCCTGAGCTTCTGGCCATTGTCCTCCACACAGCCCCTGCACCCAGGAAGGAGGCTTCAGCCAAGCGGGTGCGGGCTGGGCACAGTACCCTTCAAAAAGCCCTTGAGGGGACACTCAAGGCAAACTCAGCCCAGTTATGCCCCCTCAGGAGCACCTGGACTACCAGAAAGCTGCCTGGGCAGACCACCGGCCTGGGTAGGCAATGTAGCGCCCTGACCACCTAAGGCTGTGGGCCAGGGCAAAGGTACCAGGAGCCCAACCAGGGGCAGGAGTAGGGGCCAAGTGCCAGCCAAGCCTGGCAGGGCCACCTCTGTTTGGGGAGTCAGGGAGAGCAGGTCGGGAGGAGAAGCCACCACTTGGATGCCAGAGCAGCCCCTTCTCCAGGGCCACACATGGAAGCCAACCCCTCTATGGACACCAACCCCATGGGCTCCAGGACTGGGCCTCAAACTGTTCCTTTCGTAGCTTGTGTCCACTCTCCGTCCATAGCACCAGCGCCCAAGGACCCGACAAGCAGGGCCTGCAGAAACTGCCTGGCCTGTGAGCCCAGCATAGCAGGCGGCCTGCTTCCTTCCTGGAGCTGCTGCGGCCCCAGGCCACACCCCATCTCGCCCCATGGGTAAACAGGGTGGGAACAGTTCACACCCTCTAAAGCTGACAGCAGGTGCCCAGGCTTCTGGACCTGGCCCCCTCTATCCTAGAGCAGCCTGTGGGGTGTGGGTCACCACCATTCCCATTTCACAGACTAGCAAGGCTGAGAGGTCAGGATGGCCTAAGCCAGACTAGCAAGGCTGAGAGGTCAGGATGGCCCAAGCTGAACAGTCTGGATGGTCAGGTCTGTGGCCTCCAGACATAGCAGGCGTCAGCACAGGAAGAGCCTCAGCCACTGTCCTGGCCTGGGTACAGGGCCCCACCTTTGGGAAGCCCAGCACTGCGGCCCAGGGCTCCACAAGGCCTAGCCCCTTAGAAAGGCTGGACTGTGGCCAATGTTACTCATCCCTGAGGGACAGAGGCTGCGCTGGCCTGGCGATGCCTCACAGGTGACACCACAAGTGAGGGCAGTATGGCCCTGGAGCCAGGGTGAGCCTGCCAGGGTCCCCAATGGACTCCCAGAGCCTCCAGGTGGGCACAGCCTTGGGACCGACCTACCCAGGTGGAGGGAAGGCATGTGGGGAGGAGCCTGAGGGCTGGAGATGACTCCTCCTGGGGGCCAGGCCTACTTTGGCATCTAGCTCCAGGCTGGCCAACATTTCCATGCAAAACCTGTAAGAACTCAAAAATCACCCTGAGCTCACTCTGAGGAAATGCTGGGAAACTGAGGCAGAGACCAGCAGCCAAAAGGTGCTAATGGGGTACCGACCCCAAAACAACAAGGGCAACAGCACCTCCCTCACTAGCCAGGTATCCAAGCCCAGAAACACTGACACTTGCCTGGACAACAGAGCGTATCCCTCCAAGGACATACAGACCAGGACAAGCCTGAGGCCAGCCATGGCCAGGAGGGCACAGGCCTGGCTGCCCACCAGAGCCCCTGGGCTGCACATGCCTGCAGCTGCCCCCACCAGGCATCCCATTCTGCAGATCCAGGACCCAGGACATGAAGCTGCTGGTGCTCCTGGATTCTCTCCTTCCTCACCCTGTGGCTGCCTGAAGAGGCGAGGAAAACATGGCTCTTGGGACAGAGATGTGCAGCTGCCAAGCAGGGCTGAGAGCATATGGAAACCTCTCCACAAACCCCTGTGCTGGGGAGCCTGCAGCCCCAGCACAGCTTGAGGGCACACAACAAGGCCCCAGCTCAGCTTTCCCCATGTTGGTGTAGGAAGTACATACAGCCTTCCCCACAGCCCTGTAGATTTCTAGCCGTGGAGTTGGAACCCTGGCGGGGCAGGGGCAGAGTGGCTGGCCAGGCCTGCTGGCACTCAGGGGCCTCCCAGGACCAGTGCTGCTCAGAGTCAAGGACAGCAGGTTGGCAGAAGCCACTGAGCAGCCCCTTCCCAGGGCCACAGAGTTGGGAACCTGGACCTCCCACCATGGGTACTGATCCCAGAAGCTCTAGGGCAGAGCAGCTGGGCCAGCTACTCCTCTCCTCTATGTCCTGGACTCAAAGGCTTATGAGCTATCGGCATCACCCTTCCCTAAGCTCTCTGGGCCCCCCCTACCATCACAAGCACCCCATATCCTCAGCCTACTCACTCAGCCACCTCCTAAGACCCTTCCACTCTCGCCAGGGCCCTGGTGCACCAGTCTGCAACACATGGGCGCCTTGGTCCCTCTAGCTCCGGAGGGCAGGGGACACATCTTATCACCACTGCAGCCCTGATGCCAGAGTGCCTGGACCAGGCACTCATCCTCGGTTGTCCAGTAAATATTCCCAAGAGCAGCCACCAATAGCCCAGCCCTCATCATGGACAGAAGTCAGGCTGCCCTTCTGTCAAGGGACAGGCAATGGTTGGCTGTAGTTCTCGGAGAGCTGGGATGTGGGTCCCAGAGGATTGCACCTTCAGCAAGTTCAAGACTCAGCACCAGGCGAGGCAACTCTACTCACCCAAGAGAACCAGGTAGTTACCTGGGCCCTCTGCAAACAGGGAAGAGAACCAGGGGAGAGGAGCCCGCCTCTCACACCGGCCTAACCATGAACACCAATGCCAACCCACTGCAGCCCTTCTACCCAGGAGGCTGTGTGCTCAGGGCCCCGGTAACTGCCCTAATCCAGCCAGGGAACACCTACATGACTAGTCATGGCAAGGGAAACTCAGACCACCAGATCTGCATCTGAATGAGGGGAGCTGCTCGTACAGGCCATTCCATAGTTCATCTGCCTGTCCTAAAGATCCAGCATGCCATGCCCATGGCTCTGGGGCCCACATATTCCTGTGACGTGGATGGACAGATGTCCAAGAAGCAAAGCTCTGAAGCTCTTCCTTGCCCATTAGTGCCCACACCCAGGTTCAGGGCCTTCACTGTCACCAACAGGCACAAGGGCAGGTACGAGGCACTGAGGAGAAACGGGCACTTGGTCCATATCCTGAGGCAGGGCTGTAAACATTAGCATCTCGACTCGTGAGATTGGGGGCAGAGAACTGGAAACAGAGAGAACAGGGTGAAAAGCACAGGAAGGACAGGTGGGCAGGGGCTGTTTCAGGACCAAGCTCAGGGTGGGGGAGTAGGCTGGGACTAGATCCATCTCTAGACATAGGACAGGGCCAACCATAGCCTGACAGGGCCACAGCTGGGCAGAGAGGAGGGGTCCTCTCAAGGCACAGCCCAGGTTGTGTGGGTGGCTCTGGTGACAGCTGAAGGTGGTTGTGGTAGAGTCGACACCCACATACCTACGGCTGCCAGTTCCCATAAGGGGAACCCTGTAGGCCTGATTCAGGGAGGCAGGGGTGTGGATCTACAGCCAGGCTGACTCCAGCCCCTGCAGACAGCCCCAGACACAGGTCAGGAGCTCAAGAAAAGGGGGAACCACTGGGGCAAGCCCCCCTCCAGGGAGGAAAGACCAGACAGAGATGAGGAAGGAGACAAGAGTGTATCCCTGGGGACTCTCCCTGAGGGAAGAAGCTGCAGGCATTCTGGGGAGGGGACTTGCCACTCCCAGGTGGCTATTCTGTAGCCCAGTGTCCCTCTGTCCTGTCATGCACTCCTGGTGGCAGCCAGCACAGAGCGGGCACAGTCACACGGGAGGCCATATGTTAAATCACATGACTTGTGCATAAATGGCTCTGGCACATCTAATGAAGAGATAATGTCAGCAAGATAATTGTCAATGGAGGATGGTCCTCCCTGCCACATCCAGGCCACCATGGCACAAATCTGGGCTTCACTGACAGAGAAAGTTGGGCCCTTTCAGGGGAGCCGTTTACTGCTCCCGGCTTCAAAATAAAGGCCAGCAGAAGCAAGGAGGCATCGGAGTCTGATTAATGCCTAATCATTTATCTGGCAGAGGCAGCTCAGCACCATGTGACACGGGCTCCAGGAGGCTCCTCTGTACTAGTCCCTGCAGGGATGCACAGGTGCGCCTCAGGATGACTGCCCCAGCCCCACCCACGCCGGCCACCAGGAAACCAGGGCTCCCCCTGGGACCACCCAAGTCTTCTGCAACCTGTGTCTTTTAGCTCCACCAGGACTGGGGAGCCCCGACCTCAGTGTCTGACCCTGCAAAGGGGCATAACTGCTAGTCACAGTCCCAGTCACTCCTAGGAGACTGGCGGCCGCTGTCATTACACAAAACACCCCCACTTGCGAATAACTGACACTGCAAAGCCACCGAGCATATGACCCCTTTTAATCGACGACAATCCTGCAAACAGCCGAATTCAACAGTGCGTTTGAACAAAGAAAAGTGCGTTAATTATGGCAGATACACGGAGTTGGGGAGCCCAGCGACACGCGGAGACGCGCTGGGGCGTGGGGACTCTGGCTCCAGACACCCAGCGCCAGCGCCGCCCGGCGCCCGCAGCCCCTCCACGGACTGTCCGCTCCCCCGCCCCGAAAAGTCGCAGCGACTTTGAGACACTTTCGCTCCCGGAGTGGCGGCCGCACTCACGCGCCCCAAAATCCGGGCTCGGCGGAAACCGAAAGCGGGCGCCAGGGCCGCGCCGCCCCGCCCTGGGGCTGGGTCCCGGGACCTGGGCCAGCAGCGGGGGGATCCCGAGGGGGTCCCCGGGGGCTGTCCCGGGCCCGCGCCCCCGCTCACTTTTTCGTGCAGTCCAGTAGGATCCCGGCGAAGCTGCGCTCGCCGCAGCTCACGGTGACCACCAGCGCGCCATTGACGACCTGCTCCACCCGCACGGGCAGCCGGCAGCCGGCCCGCGGCTCCATGCTCCGCACCGCGTCCCCAGGCCGGCGGCCCCCGCCCCGCCCCCGCCGGGTCAGCCCCGCGCGTGACGCCGCCCGGCGGCCGCCTGACGTCACAAAGCTCCGCTCGGGCCGGGCCGAGCCGGGCCCCGGGCCGCGCTCCGGACGCGGGAAGGGCGCGCGGCCGTGTCCCGGGCGAGCCCGCGCCTGCCTGCGGCACCCGGCCCGGGAGCGCACTGCGGAGCCGCCGGCGTGGGCAGGGGCACGCGTGCAGCCTTCCGGCCGCGCCGCCCAGGAGCGCGTCCCGACTCCGGAGCACCCGAGAGGGGGCGCCGCGGGGAACGCTGCCCTGGCCCTTGCCCGGGGGCCCATACCTCTGCCCCGGGGCCAACCCCCCGGAGCCCTCCCCCTTCCCGATCCCGTGCTGGGCCCCTCCCCCCTTGGCCCTGCCCTGGGCCCCGCCCTTCCCCTTAGTCCCGAGTCCCCTGCCTCGGTCCGGCGTCCTAGTGCCCTGGCAGCGCCCCCGTACTGCGGGGAGGAGGTCCCGGCAGCGGGCGCAGGAATCCAGTCAAGCCGGGCGCGGAGACGCGGCGCCAAGGGGGCCCTGGCCAGAGGCCAGTGAAAGCGGCCTAGTCTCGGCCTCGCCGCTTGGGGCGGGACACAGGGCCACCCCCGTGTGCTCGGTGCTTCCTTGGGTGACCAGAGGGCGCGTGGCCAGCACCAGGGTTGGGGAGGATAACTCCGTCTGAAGGTCTCCCACGCATCCCTTCGAGTGGCCTCGGCCACGTACAAAGGAAAGAGCCACCTTCCCCAAGCGAAAGGGCCACCCCAGGGCGCACCCTGGCCCGCGGGGGGGCTGAAGGTGAGTGGAAGGTGGCAGCGCCAGTGGACACGGTATCCCCAGCGCGGAACCCCTAGGACTGCTGGTCTGGCGCCTTCCGGAGAGTAAAAGCCCCAGACTTCCCCCAACTACAAGCGCGTGCGCACCCGACTCCAGGCCGGCAACCAGCCGCCCCTGGAGGCCCGACCTGCACCGGTGACCTCAGCCCAGGCCAAGCTAGGTAGGCAGGCAGGCAGCGCCTGAGGACCGACGCCGCCCACCTGCCGGCTCCTGCCCCTCCAAATGCGTGAATGTGCCACCCCCACCCCCACATTTGAACTTAAGCCAGAGCTTCCCTCCCCACCCCCGCGCGGCTCCACTTCGCCCTCCGGCGGTGGCCGTGCTTGGCTGCCTGGTGCAGAGTACTGGTTGAGGGGAGCCCTAGCTGAGAAGCCACCTCAACATGGCACTTTTCCAGGGTCAGCCAGCTTCTCCCTACAAACCACCAGAGCTGGATGGGGCTGGCTTCGGAGGAGAAAAGCCAGACAACAGGGACCCCGCCAGCCCGATCTGAGGGGGAGGGGACCTGGGTGGAGGCAAGCCCACCTGCTGCACCGTCCCACCGCACCTTTCTGTTTGCTGGAGGGCCTGCTGGATCCACGGTTCCTGGGCACTGGGGAGAGGACTGTGGACCACAGAGCCCAGGTCTGCCTTAGCTGCCAGGCTGGTGGGGCCACCAGGGTGGGGGCGCCCAGGAGGAATGCCATGGGGACCTTCACTTGAGTAGCAGGTGTCCACAGAGGGGCCCTGCTGGAGTACACCAGACAGGACAGCAGTGTGGGCCGCACAGATCTATGATTGGACAAGGGTCCAAGGTGGGTGTGGGGGGAGGCCTGGAGACACATCTGAAGGGTACCTGGTGTGTCCAGGGTGTTCCTGGTAACCCCAGGTGACAGCAGTAGTAGTCTGGGGTAGCACAAGGGGTACATCTGAGGATCTGCAGGGAAAAGTGTGGGTGGAGGCAAGCAAGGGTCTGATGGGACAGTGGGTGAGGGTCCTAGGGGTAGGGCTGGGCTGACACACCCAGGAGGTGGCAGTTCTGGAGCAGGGAGGAGAGTGGAGAGATGTCTGCCATTGTGCCTCCCTCTGCCCTGCCAGCTTTCTCTGGGCCCCACCTGCCTGGTCTGGGATGTGTGCTGTGTACTTTTATTTTTTATTTATTTATTTTGTAGACAGAATCTCATTCTGTTGCCCAGGCTAGAGTGCCATGGCATCAGCCTAGCTCACAGCAACCTCAAACTTCTGGCTAGGTTCATGCCATCCTCCTGCCTCAGGATCCTGAGTAGCTATGACTACGGGCACGGCACATGCTACAACCCATGGCTGATTTTTTTGTGGTGTCTCTTGCTCTGGATGGTCTTGAATCCCTTAGCTTGAGAGATTCTCCAGCCTTGGCCTCCCAGGGTGCTGGGATTACAGGCGGGAACTGCACCTCAGGTGCTGGGAACTCCAGAACTGCACCTCACTGCCTGCTGTGTATTTTTAAGTGAGCTCATAGGGTGGAGAGTTTTTTTTTTTTTTTTTGAGAGTCTCACTTTATCGCACTCAGTAGAATGCTGTGGTGGTGTCACAGCTCACAGCAACCTCCAACTCCTGGGCTTAGGCGATTCTCTTGCTGGGACTACAGGCGCCTGGCACAATGCCCGGCTATTTTTTGGTTACAGTTTGGCCAGGGCCGGGTTCAAACCCACCACCCTCGGTATAAGGGACCAGCCCCATACCCACTGAGCCACAGGCACCGCCCTGCTCACAGGGAGTTTTTAAATCCTCTTCTTCACTAGGTAGGATTTAAAAAAAAAACAGACAGCATGCTTTGTACCTTAAATGATGGCTGTTCATAGCCCACCCCAGAAGCCTGCTACCTCTCCCCACCACAGACTTCTTGCTTCAGAGGCTGTAGGGGTCTCCAGAGTCCCAGTTATAATGCAGTTGTCCTTGGGATCTCACCAGCCCAGGTGCCCCCTCCCTTCTGACACTGTTGGGGGGCTGGGTCTGTGTTGTGCCCGCTGCTCTTGAGATCTCTCCATGTGCCACCCTGCTCATGCCAGTCAGTGAGATGCAGCTGGTCCTGGGAACACTGGCCTGGACACCTTCAGCCAGCACTGTCCCCTGTGAGCTGACCTTGGGCTGCCTGAGGCTGGACAGAAACTCTGAAAGTGCCCTTCTGGCTGAGAAGAAACTGGCCGAGAGGGAAAGAGGTGCTTCCCTAGGTCTCCAGACTGTCTTCAAGATACTTCGTCCAAAGGATAGCCCTAAATCCTTCAGTCCCCTGGTTCCACCAGCAAGGCCCAGGGCCAGCCCTGCCAGACAGATGGGAATGAGTTGGGGCCGTAGAAGGGACAGCAGATTGTTTGGAGCTCCCCTGGGGCTGAGTTTAGGTGAGCAGGAGTTAGCAGGATGGGCCTGAGGGGAGCAGTTGGAGGAGGGACAGGGGCTGACTGGCAGGAGGAGGACGAAGGCCCTGCAGGCTGCCTCTCTTTGGGTCCACCTCTTCTGGGGTCCTGATCTCTGTGCTGGTCCTTGCAGGTGCTCCAGAACTCACCTCCCCAGAAGCCTGCTCCCATCTCATCACCTGCCTCCCTCCAATCTCAAGGGCAGTTCCTCTGGGGATCAGCTCAAATGGCCCTTCTTCTGGCCCCTGGCTCCAAACTCACCCAAGTGTTCTTGAATCTCCCTGACTGTACTAAATAATTATGCCCTTTTCTATTTCTCCCAGGAAACAGGAAGCTCATAGGGCACCCCTTGAAGGTGAGATGCTGCTGTGGGCACCTGGTCTGTTCCTAGAGGGGCTGCTAAGGTAGCTGTGCCCCACCTCCTGACAGTCACATCTATGCTTGCATCCTCTCCTGCAGCCTGCCTGGCCTGGCCTGCTGAGTGGTCTCCTGCAGTGTAGCCTGGCTCTGCCAAAGCAAGGTGTCTGGTCAAGGGAGAAGGCCTTGCAGGCCACTACCGTGAGTCAGAGACTATGGATTTCTCCAGAGCTGATGCCCAAAGGCCAAATGTGTCGATGGTCCTTGGTGCTTGGGAAGAGTAGGACAGAGTAAGTGCACAAGCACGGCTTCCCTCCAGGGTGTCAGGCAGGGAGGCTGGCGTGGGCATATGTCCTCAGCCCCATCATATCCAGTGAGGCTGGCTTGGGAATATGTCCTCAGCCCCATCATATCCAGTGAGGCTGACTTGGGAATATGTCCTCAGCCCCATAATATCCAGTGAGGCTGACTTGGGAATATGTCCTCAGTCTCATTATACCAGTGAGGCTGACTTGGGAATATGTCCTCAGCTCCATCATATCCAGTGAGGCTGGCGTGGGCATATGTCCTCAGCCCCATCATATCCAATGAGGCTGGCGTGGGCGTATGTCCTCAGCCCCATCATATCCAGTGAGGCTGACTTGGGAATATGTCCTCAGCCTCATTATATCCAGTGAGGCTGGCGTGGGCATATGTCCTTAGCCCCATCATATCCAGTGAGGCAGGGGTTCAAGGGCATCTTTGCATTGCAAACACACAGCCTGGGGACCTGGGACCTTCCAGCAGGTCACAGATCCCTGGTGACATTTGTTCCATCTGTTCCAATCCGGAAGCCCTTGGAGTGAAGTTCTGTAAGACTGCTTTAGTTCTGTTTAACCATGCTTCAGGGTCAGATCTGGAGCTTCCTCCCTGCCACAGAGGGTATCAGGATGGATGACTGTAGGGTCAGAATCCAGAGGGGAAGTCTCAAAAGCCTGGCTAGGAACAGAGAACCTGCCAGAAATCTACTGGAGAGAGTGTAGACAGCGGGTTAAGAGCGTGGACTCTGGACCAGACTGCTGGAGACCTCCAGAGCCCAAGGCTGCAGGGAGGGCTTGCTGGCCACCTGTGGAGCCAAATGTGCTCTGTGGTCTGTCACCACAGGGGGACAGCCCCCCACCCCACCCCCTCAACTGCACCTGTCTTCTCTGGGAGCTGAGTTCTCACCTGCTCAGGGCACAGTTCAGGTGTGCTGGGGGAAGTTGTGGGCAGAGTTCTCAGGGCTGCAGCCCAGGGCTACCCCTGGGTCTGAGTGGCTAGAGTCACTTCTTACCTGCTTTGTTCCAGCCTGGAAGGGAAGCTGATGTTTCCTGCCTGGGAGATGCTGTCCCACTGAGCTCTCTACAGCCTCACTCGCACAGCTCTTCTCAGGCAGAAAATTGACCTTTCCATGCACCTGGGAGAGCCTGGCTGGGGGATAGCACAAATGGCCAGCCTCTGCCAGCCACCAGAAAGGGCAAGGAGTCCCTGGGGTATGCAGGCCCCACTGGCCAGACCCAGCCTGGCTGCGTTCTGCCTGCACCTCAGGGCCTCCTGAGACCCACCTTAGAGAGCCTGCCTCTGGTCAGGGGTCCAGCTGGGGTGACCTGGACTCCACCTCCACCCACATGTCACATGGCCATGCCTAGGTATCACACTGTGTGTCCTGCGACTGGGGAGGAGGGGTCTTCTTGCTGCTGGTGAGGGCTTGGCCCTCCCACCCTGACCACTCAGGTGCAGAACTCTGAGACTCCAGGAACAGGAAGTGTGGGCCAGGCCTCCCTGTCAAGATGGGAGGATGACACTTTTGCTGAACAGTTTGTCAGCCTGAGATGTCACCTCAGCTGCCCTCCCTGTTGTCATGGCAGCCCCAGGGACAGGCAGCTGCTTCTCCTCTCAGGGACGCCCCCAGGCCCCAGGCCCCTGCAGGTGGCTCCCTGTGACCTCCCCAGGCCCTGCCTCCTGGCATCACCTACAGGGAAACACCAGTCACAGCCAACCAGCAGGGTCCTAGGGCCCCAGGCAGGCGACCAGCATGGTGGGTCCCCTCTGCAGAAGCCGCCTGCAATATCAGAGCCCCTTATGAGTCCGTCACCCACTTTCCACAACTTCCAAGGGTAGACTCCCCACTGCTGGACACTGGGCTCTCCAGCTACTGGCCCACGGCCAGTTCCAGGCCACCTCACCATTCCTCAGGAACGTCTTGTGACCCTGGGGGTGCCCAGGCTTTGCCTCCTGCCCCTTTCCCAAGGCAGCTCAGGAAATAAGAGCAATGCCTCAGAGGGTTGGGACACACCGATTCTGATGTCGGGGGGCAGATGGCCCTCATTCAGCAGGAAGGTGGGGGGTGTCCAGGAAGAGCCAGAGGACAGCCTGGTGCCAGGGAGAGAGACCCCCCCATCACAGGAATTGACTAGGGGTGACAGAGGACCCCCAAGCCAGACACCCCAAATCCACCAGCTCTGTGCCCTACCAAACACCCTACATCTTCAAAAAGACACTGGAGCCAGAGGCAGAGGATGGGCGAGCTGCCAGGCCCACTCGGGAGCAGGCTAACCTGGGGGCTGGGTGACGGCCACTGGCCTATGAGCAGATTCCAAGCAGAATCCAGGGGGTTGTCCCTGCTCATGTTCCTCTCATGCTGTCTTGTAGCAATTACCCACTTCAGCCATCCCCAGTCAGGGCTGCCAGGAGGCCAAGGGGGAGCTGACGACCAGAGGGAGGGCTTGAGGGCCCCCACCTGATCTTGGTGGATGTGGGTAGACGGTGGATGGAGGCAGCCCAGGGAAGAAGACTGGCGGTCCCCTCTGGGTGGTTCTTCTAGAGGAGGAGGGGCCTTCAGGGAGCCCCACCCCACATCCCACAGTCACCTCTGCAGGGGCCACTCCTCTTTCATCCTCAGTGAAGTCCCTCTACCCATGGGCCTCTTGTTCTGCCCCACCCACGCCAGCACTGGCTGGGGTAGACTTAACTGCTTTTCCAATTTGTCATAGGAAGACATTGGAGACAGTGACTGGCAGCTTTGAGGGAAAGATGGGCAAAGACTCAGCAAGGCGATGAAACAGATGAGCCTAGGAGGCCCCAACCTGAACCCTTTCTGACAAACATCAGGCTAGGTGACCCTGACGATGACAAGCAGGAGGTATGCAAGGATGCTCCTGGCCTAGATAACAGTGTTCTCACAGTCAGAAACAGGGCAGGGGGGACACTCCCTGCCAGGTCTCTCATGGAGAACCCAGGGGTTAGGTCCACCCCAGGAATGTGAGAAACACAGGCGAGGACCAGGCTGTACAGAAAACTTCAGGCAAACTCCAATCAAAAACAACAAAAAAAGCTAACAAAAGTCCAGGGAAAATACCTACCATTTGGAAACAAAATTCTTTTAAATAATTCAAAAGCCAAAAAGGAAATAAAAATTAAATTATAGAATATCAACAAATAATAATACAAATAGTATATTTCAGCTAAAGTGGGACTCTAAGGAACTTTCCTAGCCTTCAATATGTAGGTTACAAATGAGAGAATAAAGATAAAGTAGGGATTTAGTAGAAGTGTTTAAAAAGCAATAAAATAAACCCAAGAAAGCAGATGGACTAAACGCTCTAATTAAAAGAAAAAGACTGGCAGCCTAAAGAGAGATGGTTACACACAGGATGAACAGGAGAAAGACACAGAAAGGCTGGAAGTGAGAGGACAGAAAAATCATGTCAACACTGACAGAATAAAGAGGCATATGACTAGGTTGATATTAGATAAAAATTAAAGTTTAAGAAGGAAAAAGAAGAGGTAAAGAAAAATATTTCATTATGCTGAAAAGGTCAATTCAACAGGAAGATAAAACAACCCTAAATTTGTAGGTGTCTGTAGGGGGCACAAGGTACACACTCAGGTGATGGGCACACCAGAGCCTAGACTCACCCACGTGTCATATATATGTGTCATGGAATTCAACTTGTATCCCCCAAATCTCTTTAAATAGAAAAACAAAACAAAAATAAATTTGTAGGCATCTAATATCTCCAAAATGCAAACAGCAAAAACTGACATAACTACAAGGAAAAATATACAAGTTCACAGTCATAGCTGGAAATGTCAACATACCTCTCAATGACTGATAAATTAAGCCCGAACAAGTCAGCTAGGATATCGGAGATTTGGACAATATGATTAAAATACTACACCCAGCAATTACAAAATTCCTTCTTTTTAAGTGCACATCTGACTTTTGCTAAAATCCCGCATCATGGGGTAGGCTGTCGAGCAGATCTTCACACCTTTCTGAGGCCTGAGTCACAGAGATGGCTCAGACCAGCACGCAGAGTGCCACTTGGGCCCAGGTTTCCCCAGCTCCAGTTGAACCTCCAGGTGGTGCAGCTGTGGCCAACAGATTGGTTTCTGCCTCGTGGTTTCTCCCCCCCCCCGCCCCTACAAAAGCCAAAACCGGTTTTTATTGAAAGAGAAATAAAACTGATAAATCCTTAGCAAGACCAATAAACAGAGGACACAGGCTGGGTGCAGGGCTCACGCCTATGACCCTAGCACTCTGGGAGGCCAACGTGGGTGGACTGCCTGAGCTGAAGAATTCAAGATCAGCCTGAACCAGAGCAAGAACCCGTCTCTACTAAAACTATCCCGGTGTTGTGGTGGGTGCCTGCAGTCCCAGCTATAGGAGTCTGTGGCAGGAGGATCTCCTGAGACCAAGAGTTTGGGGTTACTGTGAACCAGTGGTTCTCAACCTTCCTAATGCTGCGGCCCTTTAATTCAATTCCTGTGGGTCATGACCCACAGGTTGAGAACCGCTGCTGTGAACTATGATGGTGCCAGGACACTCTACCCAGGGTGACAGAGAACCTGCTTCAGGAAAAAAAAAAAAGGGGGGGGGGGAGAGAATAAATTGCCAATATCAAGAAAACAAAAGGAGGCGTAATGGTAGATGATCTTAAAGATCGTGAGGAAATAACAGTGAACAACAATGCTAATAACATTTGACAACTTGGATGAAATGGAAAAATTCCCAGAAAAACATATTTACCAAAATTGACATAAAAAGCAAGTCTGTGTCAGTCTTATATCAGTTAAATCACATCAAAGATGTTTTCAAGAGTCTTCAGCGTTGGAATCACAGAGTCTGAACAAGCTGGGTGGAGGGAGACTTAAGATGGGGCTTTCCCATTAGGGCAGGTCTGGACTCCAGTCCCACATGCAGGGTCAGTGGGCAGCTGCCAGGCAGGGCTGAGGCCACAGGACAGCACAGCGCTGGGCAGGGAACCAGCTGGCCGCACACCGAGCCCCAGGCAGCTCCCTCTGCTCCCTCCTGGCCACACATGGCCTTGCTGGGACTTCCAACTTGGCTGGAATCTGGTGAACACTATAATAACCGAGTGAGGGAAAGGTGTGGCTACACTTACAAGGGAGGGGGGCACGGACGGACATCCAGACATGGGTGGAAGGAGCTGCCGGGAACAAACTCGAGGTGGCTTGTCAGTGTTCTGTCTTTTAATACAGCTTATACCATCTGAGGCCTCAGAAAAGGAACACAACAGGTTGGGAGATAACAAGACAGCACTGAATCCTAGATGTGCCGCCGGCCACCCCGCGATGATGCTGAGGGGGGTGATGTGCAGAGCAGCTTGCTGCACCTGGAGATGCCTCCACCATGGCGATCACTGTCTGTCCCTGGTATTTACACACATTTTCTGATTCTTAATATTTTGTGTTAAAAATATATTTTGAGGTTGTGATATTGGTGGGTGAAGTGAAAGGTTTCTGATGCTGATGTTCTTTGTTCAAGGTACATCTCAATTTTAGTTTCGTGACTTCATCTTGTAGCTTTTTGACCTTTTGGGAGAAGAAAACGGGTTAAAGTTAGGCTGATGGGACTTAGGACACCACCATCTTTCTAGTCCAGATGGACAGCAGAGCCACTACCCATCCCAGAGGGGCCTCCATAGGCCACTTTGTGGCACAGCGTGGGGCCTGGCAGCTCTTGGGCCTTCCCACCTCCCGAGGACAGCAGCCTCTCATCTTGGCGTCCCCAACGTCTAGGCCCACCCTGGTGTCCTATGCTGATAACTTAGGACCATCCTGATGACAAAGTGCTTGTGACTCCCCAGCCCAGGACACACAGCTGCCCTGGAAGCAGATGGAGCCTCGACCGCCCCACTTACCCCTGGACCTAGGAGGCACAGCCCGCAATCAGGTGCATGCCTCCTGGTCCCAATCCCATGTTCCCAGCCAGTCTGGGCCACATGGCAGAGAGGCTGAGGGGAAGGCAGTCCCAGTGCCCAGTCAGCCTGCAGTGCCCCAACTCCTCAGCCCAAACAGGGGAGCCCGGGTCCTTCCTGCTCCCCTCTCCCCCCGCCCCAACCCAGGCAACACTGGAGGCTCCCAGTTCTTCCCTCAGCTACATCACCACTTGGGTTAAGGTATCATTCTGCGTTTGTGTCCCTGTGAGACAGCAAATGTCACTTGCTTCCAGTCCAGTAAGTACTCGCTGATGGCATTCTGCCTGCTGGAGAACTCAGCGTTCTTTGTGGAATTAAGCCTGCCTTCTTTTAAAGCTTCACTCTGTTTTTCAAGTCCCTGTCGGGAAGCCCCTCAAACCACAAACCTCCTCTCAACATTCTTCCCTCCTGGTCAGATCCTCACACTGACTCCGGCCCCCCAGGAGACCCTGCAAGGGCGCAGGTCTCCCCGGTAGCCAGCAGCTCTGGCTCTCCCTGGGGTGGCCCCTTCTCTGTAGGACACTTACTCAGACTCTGTATAAGATCAGTGTCCTTTGCAAATATTTTCTCCAAGTTTGTGGCTTGTCTTCTCCTTGACAGGATCACATAAGTTTTTGTTTGAATGAAGCCAACTTACCAATCATTTCTTTCATTGACCTTGCCACACCAAGGCTGCCAAGTTCTCCTCCACGTTATCCTGCACGAGTTTTCTAGTTCTGCCTTCACATTTAGGCCTATGATCCATTTTGATTTTTGTGAAGGGTATATGACTCTAAGACTCAAGGGGTTTTTTTGTTTTGTATTTTTGAGACAGGGTCTCCCTCTGTCCCCAGGCTAGAGTGCAGTGGTGCCTCCAGAGTGCACTACAGCCCCCAACTCTGGGCTCAAGACATCTTCCTGCCTCAGCCTCCTGAGTAGCAGGGACTACGGGCATGTGCCATCATGCCCAGCTAGTTTTTCTATTTTAAGTAGAGATGGGGTCTCTCTCTTGCTCAGGCTGGTCTCAGCTAGGTGCCACCAGACCCAGCCTAGATCCTGTTTTTGCAGCTGTGCCAGCATCATCTGTTGAAAAGCCTCTCCTTTCTCTATGACTTGCCTTTCTTCCTGGCTCTCCCGTCCACCTGTCTGCTCTGCTGCCAACACGATTGCCGTCTCATTACAGCGTTAGCTGAGGTCTTGGCCAGGCCGTGTCAGTCCTCCAACTCAGTTTTTCAATACTGTGTTGGATATTCTGAGTCTTTTTCTTTCCATATAAACTTTAGAAAGAGTTTTTCAGTATCCACACAGTAATTTGCTGAGATTTTGACTGATTATGTTGAATCTAAAGATCAATTTGGGAAGAACTGACTCTCAATAATACTGAGTCTTCCTGTCCACAAGCCTATAATAGCTGTCCATTTACGTGGTAGAGTTTCAGTCTTCCTCACGTAGATTTTGTATGCAATGTACTAGATTATACTTAGCACCACTTGGGGGGGGGGGGCATTACGTTAAATGGCATTGTGTTTTTAATCTCAAATTCCACTTGTTCATTGCTGGTTTATAGAGAAATGACCAACTTTTGTGTATTAACCTTGTATCCTACAACCTCTCTGTAACTGCTTACTAGTTCCAGGAATTTTGGGTCAATTCTTTGAGATGGTCATAGATGATCACGCAATCTGAGAACCTGTGTCCTTTTCTTCTTTTCTCACTGCACTAGCCAGGACTTCCATGTTCGGAGCAGTGATGGGGACACCCCCTCGTCCCTGACAGCGGAAAGGCAGGGAGGGCGGACGGGGAACACATCTGGTCTAAGTGTGATGTTAGCTGCAGGGTCTTTGTAGATGGAAGTTCTCTGCTAGTCCTGGTCTGCTGAGAGCTTTTATCATGATAGGTGTTGGGTTTTGTGGGATGCTTTTTCTGAATCTCTTGATATTAGCGAGAGCTTTTTCTTTAGCTTGTTGATGTGATGGATATTACAGTAATTGATTTTTAAATATTGAACCTGCCTTGCTTACTTGGAATAAATCCTGTTTGGTCATGAAGCATAACTGTTTTTACACATTGTTGGGTTTGATCTGTAACCCATTGTTGGGAATCACCCATCTATATTCATGAGTCTATTGATCTGTAGTTTTCCTTTCTTACGATGTCTTTGTCTGGCTTTGGTATTAGAGTAATGCTGCCCTCATAGAGTAAGTTAGGAAGTTTTCCCTCTGCTTCTACGTTCTGGAAGAGATGGTAGAGAATTGGTATAATTTCTTCTTGAAATGTTTACTAGAATTCACCGTTATCCCATCTGGGCCTGGTGCTTTCTGTTTTGGAAGGGTATTATTGATTCAATTTAACAGTTATAGGCATATTCAGATTATTTCTTCTGTAAGTTGAGCAGATGGGTGTCTGTCAAGGAATTCTTCCATTTCACCAAAGTTATCAACTCTGGGGGCCTAGAGCTGTTCTTAATACCAAAGACTTCTGCGTCCATGATCTGAAGCAATGGGCTGAGAGGCAGGTGTTCTGAAGCCCTAAAAGGCAGAGTTTTGGGCATCCAAGAACAAGGTTATACCCATAAACAACAGATTTAGAAGGACAAAAGCTTACCTAAAGGCAGATGAAAATCCCCTTTGCTGGGGGAGGAAAAGGGTCTGAGAAGAGGGGTCAGAGTAGGACCAGTTGGGACCCCCTCCCCTTCTGTGTATGGGCTCCGGGAGAGAAGGAAACAGCAGACAGCTGTGGGATAAGAAAGCCACTGCCTCTTCCCAGTAATAGGTCTGCTTGCTCTGGGGGCAGCTTGGGCCCAGCCCAGTGCTAGCCTGACCCAGAAGCTGCTGTGTGGGGGCAGGGCAGGCTGACCTGGAGTGTACCCACAGCTGTGTGCTCTGGGTGGCCTAGGAGAACAGACTGTCCTGACCCACCCAGGACATCTGGGCACATAGCTGGGGCTTGCCAGCAGATGTGGAATGGGGGACATAGTGAGGTGAGAAGATGGTTAGAACCATGGGAAAGGTGCCGTGAGTGGTTCTGGTTTGGGGGCTTCAGGCCGCAGCATCTGGCTGTGCACGTCCAACCTCCCTTGTACAGACATGGGCACGTCAACCATGGCTCAGGCGGCTGCAGCCAAACATCCCTCCTCAACAGTGGCCCCAAGGGCCTCGCCCTGGGCCCAAAGCCTGGCTCCACTGGATGTGAAGCCTCAAGCAAGGACCCCAGAGGGAGTGCAGTGGACTGGTCCCGGGATACCAGACTGCTATGCTTGCCACCGGATGCTGCGTGCTGAGACGCTGGGGTCCCATCAGCTGGCCTGACACACTAGCTGCTGAAACAGTTTCTTACCACTTGACAACTACAATTCTGGGAATGCCCACACGTGGACACACACCCATGGTTTCAGAGAAGGTGTGCTCTAAAAAGGCAGACTGATGTCCCCTCAACTTTTAATAAAACTAATTTTTAAACAGAACCAATTTTTAATCTCCACACCCTCAGTGGCCCTTCTTTTTTTTTTTTTTTAATTCTTTATTAAATCATAACTGTGTACTTAATGCATTTATGGGGTACAATGTGCTGATATACCATGTGGAAGGCTCACATCTAACTGACTGACATAACCACCTCCTCGCTTACTTATTTGTCGTGGTAAAAACATTCATACTCTATTCTTAGTAGTTTAGAAATGCATCACTCCATTATGCACATTAGGCTGGATCCCCCAAATGCCCTCCCTTTTCTGGCCTCCCCCCTCCCATCCCTTCTCTTTCCTCTTCCCTCCTTTCTGGACTGTAGTTATGTTTTACCATTCCTATGAATGTGTAGGTGATTACGGGTGGCCTTTCTTGTTTCCTCCAGTGGGGCTGTTCCTGAGTCTTTTCCTATGCTTAATACCTCTGGTGAATGTGCCGTTTTATCTTGTCCAACACTCTCCCCTCCCCTCCGCATTTAGAAACAAAGGGCAGTGACTTTACACATGCGATCCCCTCCTGGGAGTCCTGTTCTCACCAAAGAGAGAGGAGTTTCCTCTTTTCCCCAGAGTGAACCATGGTCCTGAGGCTCCCAGCAGCTGTGCCGGGTGACACCTTCTCCCACACACACTAATGCCTCCTTTCTCAGGAGTTTAGAACTCATGATATACTTTAAAGACTTGGAATTCATTTAAGGTAGTGCCACTTAGGGCACGGCATCTTTCGCCACCTGAAGTGAAGAGCATGTCTTTGTTTTCATTCGAAATACACACTTTCACTAAACTCTTAAAGAGGGGCAGAAAATCACATTAAATTAGGGTTTTCAACACATTTTCTCTGCTGGTATCATGGCCTGGGGCTTTAGAGTTAATATCCTTTGATTTTAATGAATTAACTTTTTAGAGACAGAGTCTCGCACAGTCGCCCAGGCTGGAGTGAGGTCATCACAGCTCACTGAAGCCTTGAACTCCCAGGCTCTAGTCATGCTCCAGTGATCCTCCCGCCTCAGTCTCCTGAGTAGCTGGGACTCCAGGTGGCACTAGGCCCAGCTGATTTTTTTCTAATTTTGTTAAGATGGGGTCTTGCTGTATTGCCTAGGCTAGTCTCAAATTCCTGGCCTCAGGTGATCTTCCTGGACGGTTTCATTTCAAATGTGATAACTCAGAGTGGTGGAATCTCGAAGCAGCAGAGGAGCCGAGGAGGTGTCCACCTCTGTCAACTGTGAGCACCAAACCTGCGGCGAGGCCCCAACACACATGGCACACGTTACCCCTGCCTCACCCCAGCAGCAGGCCTGTGCCAATTCTACTTGTGGACTCTTGAGTCCTGCAGACACCTGGCCTGCACTGTGCCCGGGGTGGTAGGGGTTTGAGTGGCCACTGTGGGCTGCGGTGGGCTTTGTAAAGGACGATGGTGCAGTGTAGGCTCTGGGAGGATGTGAGGGAACAGTCGTCTACTGTCAGTTTTACTCTTTCTGGGGGATGGATGGGAGCTAACCCACCTTACATGATCCCTGAGAGCCCCCACATGTTCTAAGCCCCCATGGGAGCGACTCTTGAGGCCTAGGGGGTTTAGTTCATCTTATGTGAACCCTCTGCATGTTCTAGGTTCCTGTGGAAGTTAACTCCTGGGGGGCTGAGGGTTTAGCCCATCCTACATGATCCTTGAGAGCCCACCCTATATTCTAGGCCCTCATGGGAGCAACTCTTGGGGAGCTGGTGGGTTACTCTTGTGACCCCTGAGAATCCCCCACATGTTCTAGGCTTCCGGAAGAGTGACCTCTCCAGGAACAGAATGTGGCCCTTTGCTGCCCATATCACATTCCTCCTCCACATTCCTCCAGGCCTCTCAAACCCCACATGGATCCTGATGTTAGCCTGAGGGGTGGGCAGTGCGGGGGTTCCCAGCCTGAGCAAATGGAGTCTCTTCTGCTCTGGCTTTGAGCACAGACAGGGCTGGGGCCTCTAGTGAGAGCCCCAGTCAATCTGTGGCAGGCCTGGTGCAGGCCAGGGGGATGTGGCCAGGAAGGTGGGAAGGGACCGTGAGGTTTGCTGAGGCCTTGAGACCTTGACACACGTGCCCAGGCCACCCTTGGCTTTCCAACATGCTTAGGAGGTGTATGGGAGTCGCCCTGTGGACAAAGGCCACACCAAGGCAGTCTGGGCAGCTCTCTGGCCACACACAAGCCTCAGAGGAGCTTGGTACACACCCAGGCTTGTGAACACGAGAAATCAAGGAAGTGCTTGCTGATGAGGGGAAAGGGTTAAGAGCCCAGGACCCTAGGGAAGCTGCTGCCCCCTCACAGCCACACCCCTCCTCATGAGGTCCCCCATGGACCCAGCTCTGTCCTGTGCTTGGCTCTGCTCTCCGTACTAGCACCCCCCAGTCTGCTGGCTCTGTGCATCTCACTCCCTTGTCCTGAGGGTGTGGCCCTGGGCTCCCTGTCACCCTGGGTTGGCACCAGACCTCCTGAGTGTCCTCCTAGCTCTCCTGAATTCCAGGCCCTGGCACGGCCCAGATGACCCCACATGGGCCAGCTGGCCGCCTGCCTCTCTTGGAGATGGCAACACCCCCTTCCCAGGTGCCTGGCCAGGCCAGACTCAAAGCACAAAGCTTCTCGAGTGGTGGGAAGCTGGTCCTGATGTGCCTCCTCAATCTGATCAGAACACAGCCTCCTGACTGGCCCCATAGCCCAGCAAAAGGAAGGCCTGCATGTGTGGCCCTGAGGGTCAGGTCTAAGAAACCTGAGGCTGGAAGGAGTGGGACCTAGGAGGATGCAGGCGGCAGTGTGGGGTGGATCTCAGGTCTCCCGCTGCAGAGGGAGTTGAGCCCAGTGCCCAGGGCCTGGCTGATGGAGGAGGGTCCTGAGGGCAGGGACCGTGCCTTTCAGGATCACCCCAGCCCTGCAGCCCATAGGCTGGATGGTCCAGGAGTGCTCAGGGCAGCTCCTGGGATGACGAGCCCTGCGGTGGGTGGAGACTGAGCTCAGGAAGGATGGAATCACAATCACAGGACCAACCTCATTTCTTTACTTGCTCATGACTTCTCTCTGCTTTGTTCCATGTTTCCAAACGGGTTTGTTGGTATTTCCCTATTATTTGTAACAAAGGGAGGTTTTGATGCCACCTAGGAAAATGCAATGTTTTCAGAAATCCCAGAAAACACCGCTTTTAATATGAAGCCAAACTGCCAAGCACATTAGACTTGTTCTTCACCCATGAAGACCCACCAGTGGACATCCAGAGGTGGACAATCCTTGCACCTGTGGTCATGAGCCTGAGGCTTTGGTCAACTCTTGCTTCCTCCTCAGATCTTGGTATGGACACCCTAGGGGCCTCCCCAGCCCAGGGTGGGGGGCAGAGAGAGACGTCACAAGCCCACCTGAGGTACTATTACAGACAGAAAACACACTCTCCAAAAGGGGTCCTCAGTCTCTCCTACAGAAGTGACCATATTTCCAAATACAGAGTTTCAAAGTAATACATAAATGCTAATACCGTGTATGAATAAAGTGAGAAAAATAGAAGTCTCATGAAGTCCATACCATCAGGGTGTTGCTCTTGGGTCAATGGCATAATGAACTAGCACAAATAAACTGAAAACTTACAAGAAGTTGTTTCTGATAAAGACCAGTGTAATTCTCAGCGAAAACTTGCTGCTTCCAAGTGTATGCACAAAGGCAGCTGGACCTGAGAGGTACCCCATTAATAGTCTCCCAACCTCCAAATGTGATAAGTAGCCGTCAGCCACGCTGCACGGACCCCATGGGTGCCGGGGCAAAAGGAACTGGGCAGTAGCCCCAAAGCGGGTCCATAGCCCCTGCTGTCTTCCAGCATCTCTGAGGGACACTGTCCTAATCCTCCCATCAGCTGGCTGCGGACTCACATACATGGATGTCCCTGCGTGTGGCGACAGCTGTGAAGCAGAGTGTACGAGGGCGGTGGCCCAGCCTAGAAGTGGAGGGAAACAAGCTCTTGGTAAGTAAAAGATCCCTTAAATTTACTAAAAACACAACAAAGCCCTGATACTTTCCAAGTCAAAGCATGTATAAACAGCCCCCCCCGTCGTATGAACATTCCTTGTCTCCAGCAGCTCACGGCTCCACCGCTTGAGACTTCTGGTCACCTGGGCTCCATGTGCCCCATTCCTAGTCCCAGTGCGGTTGCCTGTTGCCCCCAACCCACAGCCCCCACAGCTCTTTCTCCTCCTGTACACCTGTCCTCCCAGGCCATCTCCCAGCCACTTGTTGCGACTGACAGCAACAACCTCCCATGAGCAGGTTCAGCACTTGGGATTACCTTGAGAATCACCAAAGTGCCCATTCTTACTGTGCTGGGGGGTCCCCGATGCACCCCCTGGTAGCTTACTCCTCTCCCTTTGAACCTGTATGGCCATGTGTCCCTCGGGCCCAGCCAGGCCACCAGCTCCCTGCAGGTGCTGGTACCGGGCACCTTGCCACTGGGCCCAAACCTGTTTTTGCAGCTCCTGCTGGGGGGTTGGGGGCCTCTACACTTGCCAGGATGGGCCACTTGGATGGGAGGGGCTGACACCCCAAGGGTGACAGACCATTGCTGCACTGCAGTCACCAGTGCAGAGCCAGAGAGCCACACCAACCCCTCCTGACCCCAGGGGCCCTTGGTCCAGGCGTGCACCTGCCGTGTGCACAGTGCACTGCGGGGGGGGGGGGGGGTGGTCCTGTGTGTTCTCAGGCTTGTCAGAACAAAGGTGTGAGGGCAGGGGGCAGGCAGGAATGATGCTCCCCACTACAGGGCTCCTGCAGGATTAAATCAGGGGTAGGACGTCTGTCTGCTGTCCCTCCTGAGTGGATCCTAGGGCTGGGGCCTTCTCTGTCTGCTCCATCAGGTCAGCTCTAAACACGCCTGGTACTGGGAGACAGGAGGAGGTGCCCCCACTTCCCCTGTGGGTGTAGGCTGCAGATGTTGGCTCTATTGACTTGCTTCCAGTCAGCACACGTCCAGCTAATCGATTCTCCCAAAGATTATTCCAGCAGAAAGCGAGTCCAGTAGGAATTTATTCTTTTAAAGACAGACATTTAATTCTCTTTGTAAAATAGTAAAATCAGATCCTGTATTTGAAAAGAAGCCTAACAGCCATACTTTACTACCACAGTGGAGCATGTGGGACAGCACGGAGGACCCAGAGCGCAGCACGGGGGACCCACACAGAGCACAGGGGACAGCACGGGGGACCCAGAGCACAGCACGAGGGATCCAGAGCGCAGCATGGGGGACCCAGAACGCAGCACAGGGAACCCACAACGGAGCACGGGGGACCCACACACAGCACAGGGGACAGCACGGGGGACCCAGAGCGCAGAACGAGGGACCCAGAGCGCAGCACGAGGGACCCAGAGCGCAGCACGAGGGACCCAGAACGCAGCACGGGAAACCCACAATGGAGCACGGGGGACCCACACACAGCACAGGGGACAGCACGGGGAACCCAGAGCGCAGCACGGGGGACCCAGAGTGCAGCACGGGGGACCCACACACAGCACAGGGGACAGCACAGGGGACCCATAACAGAGCACGGGGGACCCACACACAGCACAGGGGACAGCACGGGGGACCCAGAGTGCAGCATGGGGGACCAAGAACGCAGCACGGGGGACCCAGAGCGCAGCACGGGGGACCCAGAACACAGCATGGGGAACCCAGAACGCAGCACGGGGGACCCACACACAGCACAGGGGACAGCATGGGGGACCCAGAACGCAGCACGGGGGACCCAGAATGCAGCACAGGGGATTCAGAGCACAGCACAGGTGACCCACAACAGAGCATGGGGGACCCACAGCACATCACGGGGGACCCAGAGCAGAGCATGGGGGACGTGCTCAGACATGAGCTGAGCTGCTGGAAAAACCCACACAGCAGCACAGGGGAAATTCAGGTGATGCCATCTGGCGACTCGGAACAGGCTTTCCACTGTGTTTCATGTGCCTGTATTACCCAGAATGTGCGTTCAGGAATCACTGGCAAAACTACTGCTATAGAACAGCTCCATGATCAGCGAGCGCTGGACGCAGGGCGCTCCGCTGGGCAGCTTTCTCAGCAGCCACGACTTCGCTGCCCCATCTGAAATGTGCACGGGGTGTGACTGTGTGCTGGTTGCGGCAGCTGAGGCTCGGGCAGGGCAACTGGGTGCAGAACCTCCGAGGGCCCCATAGTGCCCCTGACTCACGGGGGCTCCAACGGAGCAGCCACGAGCCACACGTGGGACTGTGGTGCCCTCTCGTGTCCTTCCCAGCATCCCGACCCCACAGCCAGATACACCCTTCACATCCTCCCCCCAGGGATCTACAAGTTCTGAGTTTCATTTTTCAACACTCACCTCCAGCACAACGCTGAAATACCGGAATACACACCTTCAAACAGAAATGCCTGCCTGCCCACCCATGTACCCCAGATGTACAAGGACTAGTGTGTCCTCACCTGGACCAATGTTCTCCCCACAGCGACAATGGCAGCTGCCCCATGATCTCCCTGCACTCTGTCCTAACCTGACCTTCCTGCTGACTTGGCAGTGGCTGGTTGCACAACACCCATAAAGCACTCCCGGAGCAGGCTGAGCATGTCCATGTATCACGGCCACTTGGACGTTCTCTTCTGTGAACCATCTATCTACTGTGTATCTACGGCCACCTGGACGTTCCCATTCTGTGAACCGTCTGCCATCTACCGTGTATCTACAGCCATCTGGACGTTCTCTTTTGTGAACCATCTATCTACTGTGTATCTACGGCCACCTGGATGTTCTCTTCTATGAACCGTCTATCTACTGTGTATCTACAACCACCTGGACATTCTCTTCTGTGAACTGTCTACCATCTACCGTGTATCTACAGCCACCTGGACGTTCTCTTCTGTGAACCATCTATCTACTGTGTATCTACAGCCACCTGGACGTTCTCTTCTGTGAACCATCTATCTACTGTGTATCTACAACCACCTGGACATTATCTTCTGTGACCATCTGCCATCTACCATGTAGCTACGGCCACCTGGACGTTCTCTTCTGTGAACCATCTATCTACTGTGTATCTACAACCACCTGGACACTCTCTTCTGTGAACCATCTGCCATCTACCGTGTATCTACGGCCACCTGGACGTTCTCTTCTGTGAACCATCTATCTACTGTGTATCTACAACCACCTGGACATTATCTTCTGTGAACCGTCTGCCATCTACCATGTAGCTACGGCCACCTGGACGTTCTCTTCTGTGAACCGTCTGCCATCTACCGTGTATCTATGGCCACACGGATGTTCTCTTCTGTAAACCGTCTGCAATCTACCGTGTATCTACAGCCACCTGGACGTTCTCTTCTGTGAACCGTCTGCCACCTACTGTGTATCTATGGCCACCTGGACATTCTCTTCTGTGAACTGTCTGCCATCTACCGTGTATCTACGGCCATGTGGACGTTCTCTTCTGTGAACTGTCTGCCATCTACCGTGTATCTACGGCCATGTGGACGTTCTCTTCTGTGAACCATCTGTCTACCGTGTATCTACAGCCACCTGGACGTTCTCTTCTGTGAACCATCTGTCATCTACTGTGTATCTATGGCCACCTGGATGTTCTCTTCTGTGAACCATCTATCAACTGTGTATCTAAGGCCACCTGGATGTTCTCTTCTGTGAACCGTCTGCCATCTACTGTGTATCTACGGTCACCTGGACATTCTCTTTTGTGAACCATCTATCTACTGTGTATCTACGGCCACCTGGACATTCTCTTCTGTGAACTGTCTACCATCTACCGTGTATCTATGGTCACCTGGCTGTTCTCTTCTGTGAACCGTCTACCACTTACTGCGTATTTAAGGTCACCTGCATGTTCTCTTTTGTGAACCATCTATCTACTGTGTATCTACGGCCACCTGAACGTTCTCTTCTCTGAACCATCTACCATCTACTGTGTATGTACGGCCACCTGGACGTTCTCTTCTGTGAACCGTCTGCTATCTTCCCTGTATCTACGGCCACCTGGTGTTCTCTTCTGTGAATCGTCTGCCATCTACTGTGTATCTATGGCCACCTGGACGTTCCCTTCTGTGAACCGTCTGCCATCTACCGTGTATCTACGGCCACCTGGATGTTCTCTTCTGTGAACAGTCTACCATCTACTGTGTATCTACAGCCACCTGGACATTCTCTTCAGTGAACTGTTTGCTATCTTCCCTGTATCTACGGTCACCTGGATGTTTTTTTCTATGAACTGCTACATATTCTGCCCATTTTTCCTACTGGATTCTTTAAATTTTTTAAATAAATTTGCAGCTATTCTTCATTATTTGTTATCAACATTTTGTCACAAATGTGTTCCCTGGCTTTGGCTATAGCATTTTGAGCCATAAAAATAGTTTGCTCATCTCTGGGGCTGGACAGACCCAGGTAGGCGCAGCAGGAGAACCGCAGGGAGCACACACAGTGGCTGGCTGGGGCCTGCCCAATGGCATGTGCTACCACGCAAGGGCCACCCCCCCGTCCGTCTCCACCCAGAACAGGCACTCAGGACTCAGTGCCCGAACTTTTCAATCTCATGATAGGTGAGTGTTTAAAAACATATATCTTTTCTTTTCTAAGAAACAGCACAACCAGAAGGTTCACTCATTGTGACACCATGCGTCCCTCCCTCTCCAGAAAGCCAGCAAGTTGGGGTATGTTCTTCTAGACCAATAAAGAGTTTTTGTGCATTGTTCCACAATCTGCGTTGTTTAAATGTACAATCAGTTCTTCAAGATATTTTCAAGTTGGCAGATGTTGTATGTAACTCATCCTTTTTGATGACCACATAAGTAACTCATAGTTTGGAGGTGGCAATTTATTTAGCTATCTTTGTGTGCTGACAATGAAATCATTGCTCTTTTTCCCCCTATAACAAAGCATAGAAAGCATTCTTAATATTGTTTAATTGTGTAAGTATTTTTTATTCTTAGAGGTGGTAAAATACATATTCTTGTTTTGTGTATAAGGAATATTAGAAAAAAGATGCTAGCAAAAGTGAAAGCTTAGCATGGTATGATGTGCAATGTTAAGTTAAAGAAATGGACTACATCTGTGTCACCCAGCAACCTCCAGGCAATACCATGCACAACTGAACAGGGATCAGACAGCATCCTGCATGAGGACTGGAGCTGACAGGGTAGAATTTAAGCATATCTTTCTTTTTTTTTTGTTTTGAGACAGTCTCTCATTCTGTCACCCTCAGTAGAGTACCGTGTGTCACAGCTCAGACTCCTGGGTTTAAGCAATTCTCTCACCTCAGCCTCCCAAGCAGTTGGGGCTATAGGCGCCTGCCACAGTGCCTGGCTGTATTTTAGTTGCAGTTGTCATTACTATTTAGCTGGCCTAGGCCAGGTTCGAACCCGCCAACCTGGGTGTATGTGGCCGGGCACCTTATCCGCCAAGCATATCTTTCTTGAAAATGTGGTGATCTGATACCATCTTACCACCACAAGAAAAGTGAAGGCTCAAGGAGCCAGCCTGGCACTGAGGCCCTGGCTCACCTCTCAGAGAACAAACTCATGTTACCTGACAATAGCTTCTTCAGTCAGACTTGCCTATGACCTGTCTGTAGGGAGGGAAGCAGGCTGGGGCTGGAGGTGGCAGAGCCACCACAGTGTCTGTGGGCCAGGGATGGGAGACCCCAGCAGCAAGGCTGACTGTTCTTGGTGCAGAGAGGACAGCCTGGAACGTCCTTCAGGGAGACCAGCCAGCCCCTGGAGGCTCCCACCTCTCCATGTCCCCTACCCTATGCCTAGCTGGACTCAGATCCCCCTATGGTTTGGGGAAAAAGAGAAGAGGATGCTGCACTCAGAGCACCTTATGCCACACAGTGTGAGAGCCGCAGCCTGTCTCAGGGACATGGCCACCGAGGCCACCATTCTTGGCCTCCCTGGGACTGTCCTATTACAGCCTTTATTCTTCAAGCTCTTCCCTTAACCCCTCTGCTCCTTCCCTTTTTGAGGACCTAATTCCTCAGACTAAAAGCACAGTGAACCAAGAGGTGAGCTCCGAAGGCCAGGCTCCAAGTGCCACCCCCAGCGGGTGTAGGCCTGGAGCAGGTGAACCCCTCCCCAGGCCTCGCTATCCTCTGAGGTCAAGTATGGTGCCTGTCCATCCCACAGGATGGCACAGACACAGTGGAAAGGCATGGCCCCCAGTAGGTGAGGGGCCAGAGCCAGGTCACCCCCCTCCCCGAGTAGCCCCAGCCCCACAGTGCACCATACCACAATCTTCTGAGGCGGCAGGCGTTGACTGAGCTCTCCTGGGTGCTTCTTCATCACCTGGGCCTGCTCCTGCCACTCCCGCTGCACTCTGCAGTCTCTGGGGAGACATGTCACAGGCAATATCAAAAACTCAAGCAGCTTCAAGTAAAGGCCACCAGCACGTCTACCTGTGTCTTACAGCTTCTCCTGGGGGGATGCTGGGATGTTGGGTGAGACCTGAGACACAGCAATCTCCTCCCCACGAACTGTGAGCAGAGCTAGGACCGCTGGGAGCCTTATGCCTCTGCACATACTGGTGCTGGCAACAGCCTGGCCCCAGACACAGCGCCCAAGGGAAAGGCTCCAGGACCCTCCTGGAGCTGCCCCTGCTGGTGCCGACACTTAAGTCTGGGGGATGCTTGGCCATTGGACACGTGTCCATGTAAAGGTTGTCTGCAGAGGGTCTGAAAGGCTGTCCCTGACAGGTCCACTTCTCTCTGGGCAGTCGCTGGGAGTGCCTACAGCAGCGTCTCAGTTCTGTGGTCTGAGGCTGGGCAGGGCCACTTGCCATCATCCCCTCATGCGGCAGTGCAGCCCTCTGGCCCGCCCCATCCTCTTGTCCCCTCTTCCCAGAAGATGGCTCCGCCACTGGTCCAGACCCCTGGGTATCCCCCAGACACTTGATTCTCTGAGCTCTGCTCTCCTCCCCATAGCAGCTTGGCCCTCCTGGGCGGCGCCTGCTGCTTCTGCCCCCCACCGAGTCAGTGCTGTGAGGGTCAGAGGCCACCAGAGCTGCCTATATCCTGCCTGGGCTCCAGCCTAGAGGCATAGGCACTCTCAGTAGCCTCCCCCCCAAGGCTGTACCCAGTCCACCCACCCTGAGGGTCTGGGATACCTAGCCCTGGCTGAGCCGGCCCCCCACATGCTCCATTGGACACTGGCTGTGTCAGCCCCACCATGCTCCCAGACAAGGGCTCCACTGAGTGCTGCCTCCATGACAGGCCCCAGGAAGCACAAGGGCGACACTGCTAACTGGGGACAGGAGGACAGGCCTGGAGTCTAGACTCCCACAGCAGGCCCAAGCTGCTCACGGAGGCAGCTGACTCGAGGCAGGAAATAAAGGATGGAGGGTCTACCTGCCATTGTACTCAGCATTTTTAACACAGTAACAATGTCCAGGCTGTCTGACACCCTCGGGTGAGAGCACCGTCCCCCTATAACACCACAGGGGTGGGGGCTTCTGAGGGTCTGGGGCAGGCACAACATGAAGGGCCTGGCTGCACATCGACCGATGAGGGAATGGGACTCACAGGAGAAAGGGCAGAGTGGGTGGCGAGGGTGGAAAGTGCTCATCTGGAGGGGTGGGTCAGAGCGGTCAGCTGGTTCCAGAAAGCAGCACAGGAAATGGACAGAAACGAGGGAGGAGGGACCATCTGCCAGAGGGAGGGCCCAGTCCTGTACAGCTGCCCTGTGGGACACTCTGCACATACTGCAGCAGCTCAGGAAAGCCTTGCAGGGGCTCCCCGGGCCCTGGCAGCTGTGGCCTGTGACCAGGTGACCATGTCCTAGAGGGTCAGCCTCCCGGTGTAGCCCATGAGCAGTTAGGGGTCCTCTTCCCTGCGTGTCAAGAGGGAGCATAGGCTTAACATCACCCACCTTTTTACAGAAGGAAGGACAACCAACTATGAGGTCAACCTGGGCGTCAGTGAGCCCGGGAGCCTCCCAGAACCTGCGCATGGCATAGTCTGCACCAAAAGCGCCTGAGAAAACAGACGGCACACTCAGGACGGCTTCAGGAGGGTTTATTCACAGAGGGAGGGGGCAGGCGAACCACAGAGACAGTGCAGGAGCCCTGGGCTGGTCACGGCTGGGCTGTAGCTGCCCCCTGGCACTTGGAACAGATCAGGGAAGGACGGACTGCCAGAACCCAGAAGGGGGGAGAAGCTGGACTCGGTCAGTGCCAGGCAGCTCTCAGAGAGGTCGGGGACACAAAGACTCGGCTCTCGCTCTCCCCCTCCTCCCAGGACTCTTGCAGGGGGCCCCCATTGGCCGAACCCAACTACTAAGTGAGGGGTATGGGGGCACTGTGGACGTGGTCCATGCTGGCCGGCCTTCTGAGGCCCAGAGCGGGGTGGAGCCAGGTGATCAGTGGAGCTGGAGGACAGAGAAGACGCTGAGGATAGGCCTCCAGCCATCGAGCCAACCAGTACATCCCCAATGAGGTGGGGATGCTAATGGGAGGTCATGGATGACCCTGTTATTTCTAAAGAGAGTTCCTTAGGGAGACCTGTAGACGGAGCGGGGATGTGAGGAGGGAAGTACTGAGGCAGAGGAAGAAACTGGAGAGCACAGGACAGAAGGCAGGCACGTGAGGAGGCCCAGGGAGACTGGCAGGAAGAAGCTGCCGCCACGCAGACCCTATGGCAGCCTCAGTGGCTGTAGACAAGAACGGGATGGTCCCTTGCCCAAGAGCCGCAGAGCAGAGGGCAGGTGCAGCTCGGCTTCCAAGGGAAGAAAGAGGGCACAGACCCAGTGCCGGGAGAAGAGAAGGAGGAACAGCTTCTACCCCAAGACTCACCGCTGCCGCTGTTGCCCTGTGGGAGCCTGCTTCTCCCGGAGCTGCCCCAGGGCTGCCATCCGGCTTTCCTCCAGTGTTCTTGCTTGAGTCGCCGTCTGGTACGATGATGAGAGATGAGGTAAGGTGTTCTTGAAGGAGGGGATCTTCCTTCTAAAATTACACCAGGTTTTTAGGAATATTTAACAAAACCCTGTGACGGTAACTCTTATCTGTATGAGACACTACGTTCCCAGACACAGACTTAATATGTAACAGCTGGGCTTGTGGCTCAACTGCTCAGCAGACGAGATGGCGACTGCCGATTGCAGTCACCTGTAGAAATTCAAAGGGTTGATTTGGGTTAACTCTAGGAAACATATCAATGAATGGATAGTGCCCCGAATCGTCAAAGAGCCATGGTGTCAGGAAAACACACCAACAGTGGAGTGCTGGGCGGGCTGGTCTGACACGGTGCCCTTGTCTGGCCTGGACAGAGGCCAAAGGAGCCAGCTGGAGCCAGGAGCAGCTAGAGTTCAGGTACATGGGGCCAGACATCCCAGTGCCAGGGATAGGGGAGTCAGAGGGCGGGCACAGAAAGGACGGCAAAGATGTGCCTGGCTTCTGTAAGCATGATTAGACTGGGAAAGCTGTTACGTCCCCCTCAGGGAAGCCGGGACACAGAGGACAGCCAGTGACCGAGGAATGCCCTCTGCTCACCTGTGCAAAGAGAACTGACAGGCATGCTCTGGTATTTCTCTCCATGAAAACTCCTGCCTGTTAAAACATCAAGGTGGAAACAGTGGCTCTGAACCATTCATAGTCTGACAATTAAGTTCATGAACTTGCCACCATGTGCTTACGTGGGCAGCACTGTAGAAACAGCTCAGTGAGGGCTCCTAACCCTGGTGTATCAGTATCTCACAGCTGTGTTCATGTGGACATGTGGTGGTGTCTTGCTAAGTAGCGATCGTTATTACGCTTTTGTGTGCTGTCCTGACAATGTCAGAGCTTCAATTAGAGCAACAAACAGGCATTTAATTTCTTGTTAAACTCAAGCAAGAGTGGAAGTGGAATCAGGGACATGTTAATCCAAGTTTATGGGGAGAATGCCATGAAAAAAACGCAGTGTACGGATGGACTAAATGATTTTCTGAGGGGAGAGAGAGTGTCACTGATAAAGAGAAGTCAGGGTGGCCAGTAACAAGTAGAACCGACAAAAACACCATCAGTTTGAAAAAAATCCATCAAATTGTGAGTAAAAATCATCGGCTGACTGTGAGAAACATAGCAGACCAAGTAAGCATTGATGGAGAAAGTTAGAAAATCTTAACTGAAAACCTTAGCCAACAACTCATGGCTCTTGTGTCACGACAATGCACCAGCTCACACAAGCACTGTCTGAGAGCGAGTTTTTAGCCAAACAAATAACTGTATTGGAACACCCTCCCTACTCACCTGATCTGATCCCCAATGACTTTTTTCTTTACCTAAAGATAAAGGAAATATTGAAAGGAAGACATTTTGATGATATTCAGGACTTGAAGGGTAATACAGCAAAGACTCTGGTGGCCATTCCAGAAAAAGAGTTCCAGAATTGCTTTGAAGGGGAGACTAGGCTCTGGCGTCAGTGCACAGCTCCCCAAGGGGAGAACATCGAAGGTAACTACAGGGATATTCAGCAATGAAGTGTGCAGCACTTTTTCTAGGATGAGTTTGAAAACTTGTCAGACCTCACATTCCAGAACACTAGGCCTTCTCACCCTGGCTTAGGAAACACAGCTGGAAGTCCTGCCCCTGCCAGTGGAGAGGAGCCTGCCCTGGCTAACAGCCTCACACCAGCAGCATGTCCTCGCAGGCCACGTCCAAGTGCTCACACCAGGTGGCACGTCCCTGGAGGCCAGCCACTCATCTTCCGTGCTGAGGCTGAGCACAGACGGCAGGCACAGCCTGCATCCTGGGTTGCGTGTCACCTGGAGCAAGTGCTGGGGGTGGTTTTCAACGCACTAGATCTGGAAGAACAGCCAGCTTCAGACTCTTTGTTGGGACATCAGTTTTCCTCTGGGGTCAGAGAGTCTCAAGGAGGGTGAAGAGACACATCAGTAGACGGCCTGCCAGATATCGGAGTCAGGGCTCGGCAGGATGTCCAGTCACACAACAGTGCCGTGTCTGATGAGTTTGGAAAGTGTGTCTTCCCTCCCCTAACATAACCTGGGTTTGTGACTAGACCACTATCAAGCCCCAAGATTTTTACATGATGTGACTTTTCTGCCTGAGTTTCAACATGAACACCCTTGGGTTCTGCAGACCTGCACTGCTTAGCACATCTCAACGCTCCTCGTCTCTACACCACCCCCTGAGCCCCACTAACTTAGCTCCTAATTCCTTGGAATCTGCCTTCCAGGAGAGTCTGCTGAAACTGGCACCTCAGTGTTTCCTGAAGACACACTTCTGTGATCTCTGTACCTACGTGCCACTGTGGGTAGGTGAGTGGCTGGGTACCATGGCCTTCTCCCCCAGAGCTCAACCCGAGCAGCTCCAGCAAATCCCCATTCCGTGGGAAAGAGAAAAGAGTAGGCAGAGCCAGCCTGCCTTGGACCTCCCTCCCCCAGGCATCCCAGCAGCCCTGGTCAGGCAGGGCCAATGCCACCCTCCCCAGGTTTCCTGTGCCCCTCACTCAACCTGAGAGATACCTGAGGGACAGAGTCCACAATGGACCTGGACGCAGAGCTGACATTTGCCTTGGGTGGGGCCTCCAGCCCCCACCACACCCGCTGCCCCTGGCCAGCTCTGGAGTCACAGACCACCAGGAAGGGCCAGCATGCTGGGTACAGGCCTGCACTATACTGTGAGAGCTTTTCCCACAACAACCTGACCAAGTGGGAATACTGAGCACATATAACACATGTGATCTCACACAGCCCAACAGGTAGGGAAACCGAGGCACCAAGGGGCTTTCACAAAGCTCTCCCTGGTGCAGCACGGGCAAGACCCCTTCTAGGGCACCCCAACGTTACTATTATTCATCACAATAAACAAATGAGAGAGTGAGGGAAAGAAGAGGTTTCTAAATAGCAGGTATCTGTGTTCCCACCCTTCCCACGTGTACTGAGAGCGTCACAGCAGCCCCAGGCCTGAGGCCAAGCCGGGTGGGAGCTGCTTCAGGTACGACCTATCAGTGATGTTCAAAGGTTCTTTTATTTTTAAAACGTACAACTCTACAGAGGACCTGAGACAATGTGGTAAAGGCCTAACCCCTTTCCTGCAGAGGCTTCCCACCTGCCTTTAACATGCCCCCAGCCCAGCCTTTCCAGATGTATTTTGGAGGTAACAGCCCCTCCAGGATGGTTTAGCACCAGACCACAGTGCCTCTGTTCACACTCACAGGGCAGAGCTCTGGAGGGCCTCAAACCACTGCGGGCGGCCACAAAGATTTCTCCACCCCAAGAGATGACTTCTGTGCCCTTGGATGTGGTAACATCCCCTCTCAAACACATAATTCAGATTCACCAGCTGTGGCAGCTTGCCGCGCTCTCTGTATTTGTACAGACACACACGTACAAGGTGCACAGCACTTGCCACCTGTGAGCTGAGTGTTTCTTTCTCCTAACGTCCTGTTGAGCCTTTGTCTCAGGTACCTGGGCAATTGTGACCACAAGCCTAGTAGTCACTGACAGTGAAAGATGGCAGTGTGGGGGACATTTTAAAATTCAGATGCAATGTTTTAAAAGATAATCAAATTAGCATAAATTTGCAAAGATCAAGAAAATACCCTTTTGCTTTTAAGTTTTACCTGGAAATGTGTCTTGGCTTCGGACGTTCTTTCTCACTGTTTAATGCTGCCGTGAGATTTGGAGGCAATTTAGCTGGCAGGAGCTGATTCTTGAGAACCTCGACTTTTTCATTTTCAACAATCTCCTGCCTGAGTTTCCAGAAGCGCCTGATTTCCTCCTCGCTGGGCCAGTGCTCCGCAGAGTCCAACGACTTCCTCAGCTCACGTGGATCCAGGTGGTCCACAGGCGGGAGGAAGCTCAACTTGCCTTCCAGCAGGGCCCCCTTCAGGTCCTGAGAGAGAGCCGTTTTCCCCTTAAGCACATAGTCTTCAGGCAGTTGCAAGGCAGGATTTGGAAGTCCGCTTAGGAACGTCATTTTAACTGGTGGCATCTCTGGCAGAATGAAATGCCATTTTAGTAGCCAGTAGTCAACACCGCCCCTCAGAGAGAGAGAAAAATGAGAGGACTGGGAGGCAGACCACTCCACGCCAAGCCTCACAAACAGCCCCTAGGTCCCCCAGGACATGTCCACAGCGGCACAGGAGCAGAGCACCAGCCTCCACACACAGGCCTACTGCTCTGGGACAGCGTCTCACATGTGTGCATGGGACAGTCTTGCAGCATTTAATCTTCATTTCTGCTTCCTCCAGATGCTGGAGTGTCTGACCTGTGGCCAGCCGGCTGTGTGTTGATCTAAAGACTATTTTGCTTGTCTGCAGTGTTAGACATCAGAAAAGTACGCACGGACCTGTGCTCAGCTCAGCAGCTTGTTAGTGTCTGCAGACCTACTGTGTGCCCCAGGACAACTCTTATTCTTCCAATGTGCAGCAGAAAAGAAAAAAGGGTGGCTACCCCTATTAGGACTTTTATTTCTCACTCATTTTTAGCCCACTATGCCTGCTTCTCTTGTTCGGTGATGCTTTTGTTGACAATTAAACACGGCATCTCTAGCTATAGGTTAACTATTACAAAGGAAAACGTATTTACCTACTACCTATGGTGTCCGAAGGGGACACAGACTACAAACTCACTCACAGGCACCAGTGTGTACATGTAAATCTCCTGGGACCTCGGGACAGTGCCAATCCTCACCCATGAATTGGGCAGGGCCCGAGTTTGACAGGGTGCAGAGCTAGGCTCTGGTGGCACCTGGGCTGTACCCCGTCTCACTCCCCAAGGCCTCTTCTGGTGCCCAGATGAGCACCTGGCTCTTGAATCCTTGTTTCAGGAGCTGCCTCTGAGGATCAAGGAAGAGGCGTGACAGATACAACCAACATGGCATAGCCCTGTACCCTGGGGCCACTGCCACGGACCAGGAGCAAGACTGAGCACACTGTGACTGCTCAGGTTGGCCAGCTTACAGGGGGACACAATGCCGCCCGCATTCTCTCTCTCTCTCTAAGCCATTTCAGTGCTTTGCTCTGTCTACAGCTAACACGCCTCCCCTCAGGGCACCCAGTACCCAAGAGTCAGTCCCTGGAGAATCTTCTCAAAGGCATTCATGGACAAACCAAACCAAAGTAAAGTAAAACAAAACACAAAAGCAGAAAAGAGAAAGCCACTAGTTTCAGTTTACAAAAGGGACCAGCAAACTGAAAAAAGGATGCTTCTCTCTATTCCTCTGTAGCCAAAAAGTAATTAGTCTTCTTTCCCTGGACTCCTTCCCTTGATTAAAATCCTGAGGGGATGTTACAGCAGCCATTGGTGGGGGGCTTGGGTACCAGATGTAAAGACCAGAGACCTGTGGACACACGGGCGTGCTCTCCACAGGTGGCTCCAGGGCACCCAGAGCTGCACGGCTTCAGTGCACAATGGAAGGCCTGTTAGACCCTTGTTAAAAACGCTTCTATAAAAAAGCTAATGAAGGAGAGAGGTCAACTAGGGACTCTAGATCAGGCGTCCTCAAACTGCGGCCCACAGGCCACATGAAGCAGTGTGAATTGTATTTGTTCCCATTTTGTTTTTTACTTCAAAATAAGATATGTGCAGTGTGCTTAGGAATTTGTTCATAGTTTTTTTTTTAAATTATAGTCCAGCCCTCCAACAGTCTGAGGGACAGTGAATTGACCCCCTGTTTAAAAAGTTTGCCTGCTCTAGATCATTGAAAGCTATTTCTAAATGTACTTTAGTACAAGTACACTATTGTAAAGACCTGATTATTCACATATATTAACTGTATCCCACACATTACTCTCTTGGCTAAGAGTTCCAAACATACAAATTTTTCTTTAGAATAGAAAATATGTCTTAAATAGTGGAATTTTAGAAATTCTGAACTTAATATTTCAGAATATTTAATTCCTTGGTGAGCACTTATCTCAATTTTACTTTGTTTTCTCTGACTGTAACCACGATGCCTATACCAGATCAGAACATATCACGAGCACTTGGAAACATCTCTAACATCTTGGTCAGTGTGCTGAAAACATGGACTCAGTGAGTGAGTGACTATCGAAAAGGTGATTAGACAAAAAAGCAGTCTTTATGCTAATTTCTTGTACTTAGCCAAGAATAAGAGACATTTCACTGTACTTATTTTCAAATAGTTGTCTAATGGAACACTGAAAATTCCTGAAGCCTGCTGTGTCCTGGAGATAGTGACAGTTTCCTGTGCCCAGGAGCCAGCTCCACAACCCACTCGGGGGGCTGCCTGTGGAGCACTGAGACGTCACCTGGGAGCACAGAACCAAGGGGAAGGGACAGAAATGGCAACAGCGTAGCAAAGGACACGATTTCACTCAAGAGAAGACAGGCTGAATTTTAACACACTCTGACATGAGTTTTAATGAAGTTTGAGTAGATAGCTGTACAAACCTTGTGAGGCGGGGTCTCTGGGGAGGGAGCGCTCCACCGCACAGATGCGCAGGAAGGTCTGGATGGCGGCCAGACCCTTCAGCACTATGACTTGTGGAGGGAACTCCAGAGGACAGTGTCTCAAATTCAGAGCTTTGAGCGTGGTTACGCTCCCTGCCACGGAGAAGAAAAGCTGTCAGCATTTCATACACCGTTCTAGGGAATAAAAGTAAGACAAGACAGTAACTTCTCACATTTTAAAAGTAGATTCTATTCAGTACTTGGGATAAAATGATATATTGGATACCTGAGATTTGCTTTAACACAACTCTGCAGAGAAGATATTCTGCAATGAATTTATATTAATGAGTCAATAAAATAAAACAAACGGAAGCAGCAACAATGACCACCACTTAACATTTAGAATACAAAGTTGTTATATTATCAAAGGTTTCCATTTTCTACATAAAAACTTCAAGAACTAAAAAGCAAACGAAGATGTGCCTATACTTGGGAAGTAAGCTGTCACTGGGACTGTCGCTGCAGGTGTGGATGTCTGGTTTAGCAGACAGAGACTTCAAAGTATGTTCAACGCCATTTAAATATGTTTAAAGAAATAAAGAAAACCATGTTTAAATAATTAGGGGAAAACATAATAAAATGATTGACCAAATATGAGCTGTCCATAAAAATTAAAATTATATAAAAGTACCAAACAGCACTTCCAGAGTTGAAAACTCCAATAACTGAAATAAAAAATTCACTGAAGGGACCCAACAGCAGATATGAGATGGGAAAAAAAAATTAACGAACTAGAAGATGGAGGATAAAAATTATTCGACCTGACAATCAGAAGTAAAAGTAGATTATATAAACTACCACAGTGGGACTCCAATCAGATTGTGGGGCAAAAGACCTCATTCCAGAGAGGTCCTACCCACACCCTGGAGGGAGGCAGCTGTACAGGGGAGGAAGTGTCTGAGCAGATGGGCCTTCCTGGTGTGGGTCACAGCTTTCTGTCCAGTCAGTTTCCACATGGCTGTTGATGCTTCAGTCACACCTATTCAAGGATGTCTCCACAGAAGGCCCAAGAGGACGGGGCTCTGAGGCTTTCAAGGAGTGTGCAGGCAGTGAGCAGGAATTCTCTCATGCTGGGGGGTGGGTGGCGCACCCCCACTCCACAGGAACAGAGGCTCCTGAGCTTGGGTCCCACCCAGACCACACACTAGGCATCTTTTCATCCGTGTCCTCTAAAATACCCTTGTAATGAACTGGTAAAGGTTTTCCCTGAATTCTGTGAGTCACTAGAAAATTAATCCAAAGAAGGGGTGGTGGGAATCCCTACTTAAAGTCAGACTTGTGACTGGCGAGGTGGGGTGGTCTTATGAGACTAAGCCTCAACCCGTGGGATCTGATACTCGCTTTCAGCAGACGTCAGCACTGACTTGGGACACCCTGCTGGCATCTGCTGCAGACCCGGTTGCCTGCTGGTATGTAGGGGTCCCTACATGGCTTGCCACAGACATGTCTGTCAATCGCTTGTGTGGCCTGAGAGCAGAGAAGCAGTTCTAGTTTACGCACTTGCAGAAATACCAAAGGAAATTCTCCAGTCTGAACTTAAATGATACAAATGGAAATCTGTATCTTCAGGAAAGAATGCAGAGCACCAGGAATGCTAAATATTCAAGGAACATCATGACTACTTAAAGCAAAAAGTATAACATTGCAGAGCGGGTTTATAACACACGTCACCATGACACCTAAGACAGGAGCTCACAAAGGAGTGGCTGTACATGGTCACAAGACGGTTCCATTCTGTGTGACGTGTCACAATACTGACAGCACAGACAGATGTGTCACAACACAGACTGATGTGTCACTAACACTATAGACGGATACAATGGAACCTCTGCAAGGTGACACCCAAACAACTGTTACAAACTGGTCAACATACCAGGAGTTGGGCAGCATGAGGACCAGGCCTGCTGTAGTGAGACGTGCATGTACTTCACTTTCATGTGCAACTTTTATTTAAAAATATCATACAAAATCACTCACAATCAAAACACAGTAAAATCGTACGTTCAGTATCATACAAAGTCAATTTGATGTTTTTACAAAATCATTTATTCTTTTCTCATGGTTTAATCATTCTTTCTGAAAAAAAGACTCCGTCTTGGTCTGTCTCTTATTCTCCTTACAAACACAGTGAGAGAGGCACCTGGACGCTGGCCACACCACTTAGTACAGCCGGGCGCTTTTCCTCCGCAGGTGACTCCCTTGCATGACCAGGTACCTGGCCCCCCCTTCCTGTGGGGTCTCCACAGGGTCTGTGCCTCCCTCCCTTGCTTCCTCCCCTTCATCAGCTGCTTCATGCACTTCCACCTGGTCTGTACTTCGGTC
>CAUYPK010031106.1:0-12437 GCA_963574355.1 Loris lydekkerianus
AACATATTCTTCTTAGCAAAGTATCCCAGGAATGGAAGAAAAAGTATCCAATGTACTCAGCCCTACTATGAAGCTAAACTATAGCTTTCACATGAAGGCTATAACCCAACTATACCACAAGACTATGAGGAAAGGACCAAGGAAGGGCAAGGGAGGGGGGAGGTTTGGGTGGAGGGAGGGTGATGGGTCGGGCCACATCTATGGTGCAGATTTTTATCTATAAGAAAAAAATAAATAAATAAAAAATAAATCCACAAAAAAAAAAAAAACAACAAATTAATTCATTTCCATGAAACCAGAAGCAGTTACATCTTACAGAAAAAGAGTACAGAGATTATAAAGTTTATTCACGTCACTTAATTTTAGCTACAAAACCTGTAGGAAAATTTTGTTTTTTCAAACTTTATAGTATAATAATGTGAATAGAAACTATCAATATGGAGAACTACCAAAATAGAATTTTACCATTAGCAGCAGAGTAGGCCGTTAAAAGAATAATACTAAGGAGGTAAAGGCAAAACTTTTCCTTCTCTTCCACAAGGTTTACTGAAAAATCAACTCACAATGAAACAGATTAATAAAAGCAAAGCTATCAAATTCATTTAACATTTATATACCAGAAGCTACAGAAAGTGATGATTCAAGTACCCAGTGGGGTTTAGGACCTTATACGTCTTTCTAGTAAAATTGGTTATAGGAGGAGGAAAGAAGAATTCTGTCAAGGGGCAACAAAGTACCACTAAAAGTGCAAATGGATGGAAAAAGAAGATTAACTGGTAAATAATTCCCTTATGGAGTTTAAATTAGTCTGAGGATAAGACATTATTTTCTTAAAGAGTCTGTTCAATTGTGGTCACACCCTTGGTCTTATACAAGGGAAAGAAAGGGATAATTATTCTCCTAGGTGGGTCCAGATTTCATGTAAATAAAGAAACTATAATGATTTGGGAGAGTCTATGGTGCTAGTGGTAGGGAAAAGGCATCCAGAATGTTAAAATGTCATGTTTTAGAGTAAAAACATTTCTAATTTCCTTGACACCATACTAGTTAGTGAAATTCCTTATTCATTGCCCTTGTTCTGCATCTAAGTGAACAGACATCTGCATTGAAAATTTTACTCTTAGTCTTCTTTCTGGCCGTATATATGGGGATTGCTAAATGCACAAAAGGTCCAGAGATTTCTAATTTAGCTTCTTGTCAAATATTTACATGTCACACGTAGAGTCTTGCAAAGGGATTGTGACTCGTTGCCAAGGAACATCAAGAATCAAATACAGTTGTTAGTATTTAAAGATTTTTCTGTTTATTTCTGCAAATAGAGAGGATAAACACTGTCAGTTCAAAGTAAACTCCAGAGCACATATAATTTTCAAAGATGGTAGTCCTGTAAAATTTCCATTGTTCAAAACACATGGCATAGTGCTAGATTTTTAGTCAGCTCTTAGGGGTTAACAGTGGCCTGTGAGAAGAATCAAGCAACTGCCTTGCCCTCTGGCGGCTTTGAAACTAATTAGAAACTTCCATTAAGGAACTTAAAATCTAATGGAAACATACAAGTGAAAAAAATAAACACAGACAAAACAAATGCAATGGTGGTTGTAATGGAGACACAGTCTGAGTTTCATCTTTAGAATAAACAGGAGAAGACAACTTGAATTTGAGAGAGGATAATGAAAGCACAATTTGGGGAACACAGCTACTGTTCTGAAAGATGCTGTTTTGAGTGACGTACAGATTTTGATTGGAAACAGCCATTTGTCTCAGTCACTTGAAAACTATTTACTAACATTATGGTCCCTGCCAAATATTTTTCCCCTTGTTCCCACTTATGTGATTAGGAAGCTAATTCCATCTAATGATGATTCCCAGTTGTTTGTCAAATACCACTTGCTCTGTGGATTTGTTAATAACCTTTACCACCGAGACAAGGTAAGAGTATGGAATTTCTGTTTATCCTTGAAATGTGCGTAAATTTTTTAAAATGAGATAATGTCATTGGTGTTGCTACTTTATTCACCCCACACATGCTTCCTCTTTCAATTCATTCTTTCACTTCTCTTTGCTCCTTTTTCTGTATCATTATTTGGAGTCACTTCCTTGCCTGGGGAAGTCAGCAATTTTATTAGGTGTGGGGACAAGATATCAGGTCCCTATGTTCCCTGATTCTTGGTTCCCAGTACCAATAATGGTTACTGGTACCATGTCGATAGAGTAAAAATGAGCAGAGCCAGCAGGTGTGACCAGCCAAAGTGCCAAGGTTATTAAAGTACATTCCAAAGAAGAAATGCATCAACCCCACGAGTGGAGGAGACCCTGAATTTAACAAAATTTCTCCTTTTATGCTAATTCTCTAATTTTATATTAAGTGAGGCGTAGAATATTCGTGGTTTTTCTTGGAAAGGGGTGGAGAATTTTTAGAATTGAAACCCTCTCCTTTCTGTCATCCTCTTAAGGCAGCTTCTGGGTGTTGTCCCATGGTATTTGTAAACTGTCCTGACTCTGGTGAGTGTGATTTTTACTATGTCAATGAAGGTAGGTCATTTACAGACACTGTTACCTCAACTGTTCCAAAGACATTCTGTTGAGGCTTTAATAATATCTACCATTTATTGTTTTTCTGTCTCTTTTCAATTGGCCAGTCCTTGGAGACCCTCTATTATATGCCAAAAATCTGGTCAGTCCTTTGGGACCCCTTGACATGTCACCTGCTCTTCTTTGGGAGCCCTTTGTGATCAATCCGCTCCTCCTAGTAGGCAAAGCATCACCAGGCATCATCTGTTTCTCAGTGGACACATCTAGGCAAGGCATCCATTTGCCTTCCTCCTTATCCCACCCTAAAAATTTCAAAGTTTCCACAAAATACACAATAATAATCACACTGCTTTTTCTGTCAGTAAACTGATATCCGAGGAGGCCCTAAAACAGAAAAGGCACAAAGAGATAAACAAATGAATAAGAAATAATAATAGAAGTAAAATATTTGCTGGATTTGATCTATATTTAGAAGGTAATTTTGTAAAATGCAGTAGTGAGAACTCTGAACCAAGAGTTAAAAGATTTGGGGTCTGGCTCTTGCTCTAGGGTAATTAGATATAACACTTAGAAAAGCTGATCTTTCTTATTCTGAACATGAAAGAAAGTGATGCAGAACATGTTTAAGCGTTATAAGAGAGATTTCAACTATTTTTGGTGGAAATACATACAAGGTCAGTTTTCATCTTGTTGCTGGGATTAGGAAGAATTCATGGAGAAAATGGGATTTGAACTAGGTCTTGAAATTTATGATGAATTCTAGCAATCAAAAAAGAGACAAAAGAGGAAGAGAGGGATTTCAAACTGAGGTCACAGTATCAGCAAGAAATATATAGGCTATTATATTCAATAATGTGGAAGGATTTAAAAAGGCATAGAACACGCTTATCAAATTTTGTAGTATTTATTACTGGTGATTTCCAGCGACCTAAAGTTACACTAAATTTGCTTGGAAATTTTAAAAATTCAGAGAAATACATTCCACATTACAAACATAAAATTAAGAATGCTTTCTGAAATTTCAGGAGTTCTTAATAATATATGTCTACCTATATACATTCTTAAATACTGTAATGTTGGGCCATGCTAGTGCTTTCAATTAGCATTTAATGAATGGTGTCAATTTCTTTTAACTGAATTATGTTCAGTTCATCTTTACATTACCATTAGATTTGTTAAATTTTGTTTTTTGTCATTATTATGCTACTTTACATCAGCAATTAAAGAAAATGGGTTAATGATTCAAAAAGTTTAATTGAGACTTAAAAGTGGAGAGGAAAATAATAAATATAAGAGAGCCTGTCATGAATAGGACACTGGGATTAGCAAATAATAGAAATCATTTTGGTGCTTGAAAGAGCATGATGAATTTTCCAAGAGCCTAGAATGAAAACCTGAAAATGGAAAGATTAGATTTTATTGGACCATGACTCTACTGGATTCTATTTCACTACCTTATTGCTTATGAAACTTTGTCTGCCATGTCTGTTATGACAAGCAGGGAGCATTCCTTTCTTGCATTTGTTTGTTTGTTTTGAAACGTATTTCTCACCCTGTTGTCCTGGGTAGAGTGCTGTGGCATCATAGCATACAGCAATCTCAAACTCTTGGGTTCAGGCTAACCTCTTGCCTCAGCCTCCTGAGTAGCTGGGACTACAGGCACCTGCCACAGTGCTATTTTTAGAGAAGGGATCTGGCTCTTGCTCAGGCAATCCACCTGCCTCGGCCTCCACCTCCCAGAGTGGTAGGATTAAAGGGATGAGGTACCACACTTGGCTTTGTTTGTTTCTTTTTAACAGCGCACAGTGACCCGTCATAAACTAGGAACAATGTTAAAGACAGTTATTCCAGGAGAGAAAAAGAATGAGACATTGGCAAAATGTTCTCTGTCACATGACCCTTTGGTAGTTAATGTATCATTGTAGTGGATTGTTACATGAAAAGGTGATTACTATCATGGGCACGTACTCTCAGATATCTTGCTCTATAGCTGGAAGAAAACCCTGAGGTTCAGGGTATGAAATGTGCCTCTTACATAGAAGCCTGAGAAAAAAGAGCTTTGTGCTGCTCATTACTAAAAATCATGCTCCAGGAAGAGAGATATTTCATTTAAAATAAGGCAATTTTCCTAGCTCTGATATTGATTTCAAAAACTGTATCAGGATTACGAATTATGGACCACTGAAGTATATAAGAAGAAAGGGCCAGTTAAGTCAATAGAAGAGTTGATACCCATATAACAATTTCTATACCCCTGTATTTAGAGATATCAGCTATCATTTAACAATATACATTCATTCCATATCGAATAAAATTTAGAAAGCTGAGACTGTGTGTGACTGTATTACCACCTATAATCACACAATCATGTATTATTACACATACTTCTTTGGACGGGGAATACCTTTATTTTGCACCCTGAATTACACTAGCTTTTGAGAGGGAAGGTGTCCAACAGAGATGAGATAAATTTATGTTTTCTCAAGGCACTGAAAGTGGTGAGAGAAAAATACCTTTTTATGATTTCAAGAAGTATATTCAAATAAATAAAATTAACATGTTAAATAGCATGAAGCTATTATTTTCTGGACATAGTGTGAATTTTTTTTAATTAAGCGTAAACTATCATTATTGAAAATGAGAGATGCCATCTGGGACCGAATGGAAATAAACAGCATATTGAGTGCATTCTTTGCTGTTTTCTTCTAGTTTTGAATAGTCTTAGAAGTTGTTCATCCACTAAAAGAGTATTATCCAGTCAAAACAGACTAAGAGGATATAAGTGCTCTCAATATAGACATGTTCATGTGAACTACATCTTTAATGTAATTTTTATCATTGGGTTGTTTCCATTTTCAAATCTTGAAAGTGAAAATGATATGCCACTTGAGCTAGTATAGATTCGTACAAAAGTAATTGCCATTTTGGACCAGGAATTTTAAATCATTATAACCAGGTTAAAACACATCTCTATTAATCAAAATAGGAATCGTTAACAATCAATACATTGTTGCCAATGAGAAATAAATTTTTTTTTCTTTATGTAGTCTAAAATCCATACTTTGGGATTCGAAGAACACTTGGAAAGAATTTTCTGTGTCCTGCTGGTTGTAGAAGTGTTTTCCTTGAACCCTTGTCAAGATACTTGAAGAAGTGGTAGTCGGTTGGTGTGAGATCAGCTGAATATGGCAGGCGAGGTAAAGCTTTGTAGCTCAATTAGTTCAGCTTTTGAAATTTTGGTTGTGCAATGTGTGGTCAGGTGTTGTGGGGAATTGTGCCTTTTCTGTTGACCATGCCAGCTGCAGGTGTCATATTGTCAATTAGCTGAGCATACTTTTCAGACGTGAAGGTTTCTCTGGGATTAAGACAGCTATAAAGTGGTTTGGAGATGCCTCTCAGTCTAGCCTCTGAGCTGGTTCTTATAAAATCCACTTTTCATCATACTGGTTCTTATAACTGGTTCAATCACTGGTTCACACTGGTTCAATCACTGGTTCTTATAAAATCCACTTTTCATCACACATCACAGTCCAACAGAGAAAAGGTATGTTGCTGTTGCATAGAATAGGAGAAGATGACACTGGAAAAGGATAACTCTGATTTGGGGTCAGCTCATGAGGCATCCGCTTATACAGCTTTTTCAACTTTCCAATTTGCGTCAAATGCTGAACGACTGTAGAACAGTTGACACTGAGTTCTTTGGCAACTTCTGGTGTAGTTAGTTGTAAGAGGATCAGCCTCAATAATTTCTTTCATCTGGTCGTTGTCAACTTCTGATGGGCGGCCGCCAAGCTCTTCCTCTTTAGGGCTTTTCTTTCTTTCTTTCTTTTTTTGCAGTTTTTGGCCGAGACCAGGTTTGAACCTGCCACCTCTGGTATATGGGGCCAGCGCCCTGCTCCTTTGAGCCACAGCTGCCCAGGCTTTCATTTCTTTTGAAAAACTTCTGGAACCACACGTTACTGGGTGATTGGGCCAAATGTGTTATTGACATTGTGAGTTGTCTCCTTTGCTTTAAGACCCATTTAGAACTCAGATAAGAAAATCCCTTGAATTTCCTTTTTATCTAACATCATTTTCATAGTCTAAAATAAAGAGCAAGTAATAAGTCATTAGGAAAAATATAAATAAATAAAGTAAAAAATGCACATTAAAATGATGTGTAACATAACCATACCTTTTAAAGAATGTATTTTAGTATCAAACAGCAAATTTCAACAAACTGCAGTGACTTTTGCACCAACCTAAATATTTACCATTGAATGCAAAGTAGTCTTTGGTGAGAAAGAATACTATATCTAAATATTCAGTTAAGCAAAACCACTATATAGTTACCACATGTTTCTTCTACTCTGCTGCTATTTTCCCCATTCTCACTCAGATTCGGCCTCATTGGCCTCACTGGTGTTTTTGCCGGCTTGCCCAGCACTAAGCCTTTACCCTAGCTGTTTCCTCTCCCTGGGACAGCCTTGCTCCAGATATTCCCTTGCCTGAATCTCTCACCTTTTCACAAATTTGCTTACATCATCTCACCTTGTAAATAAGAATTGCCCCTGGGCAGCGCCTGTGGCTCAAAGAGGTAGGGCACTGGCACCATATGCCAGAGGTGGCCAGTTCAAACCCAGCCCTGGTCAAAAACTGCACACACACACACACACACACACACACGAAAAAAAAAAAAAAAATTTGCCCCTATCTAAATAAGAATAAGCACCCCCATCTCTGCATACTTCCAAAAACACTCATTTTCATTCTTATTCTATTCTACTATTTTATTGCATTTAATACTCTCTGGCATACCAAATAATAAATACATAGATTATTTATTACCTGTCTTCCTTCTTCAACATAGAGGTTCCTCAAGGGCTGGAAATTTTGTCTGATGCTTCCTACAGACTTGGTATATTTAAGTACCTAAAATGTTATTAGTAAATAAAAGATTTTCAATAATTATTTTTTTGTCTGAATTGATTTGTTACCAAAGAGTTATAAGTTAAAATTGCCTTATGTAATAAAAAAACTGAAAGAGAAAGGATATCAACTAGATGTGAACACTGATAAGGCACCCACGCTATCAATGAGCCAGTTGCTGATACCTCCATAAAAGACTGAAAACCAAATAATCTTATTTCTGATATTTAATCATTAATACCATTTATAATTGCAACGATATAATTTATGTCATAATGAATGATTTTTAAAAATTTGAACAAATTTTATTTTTCTGAACATCCATTAGAAGATTTGCATATCCTGAATTTTTGAGAAATCTTAGTGTATTACACAAGAAAAAGTCCAGAGAGGTGATGTTAGAAACAAAAGTTTAGACTAGATTGTTGACAGAAGTGATTTCAATGGTGAGAGTTATGAGTGGTAACATCAAGGGTAACACCAAGGATACAAGACTGGATACAAGAAAATAGTTACAGATATTTCCCAAATATATAGTCTAATTGGGGCATTGAGTTGTCCTCTTATACAATTTTGAACAAATATTGGGCACTGTACACTTCATTTTGCCTAATCATATTTATATTCCAGAGTAATCCAAAGATAACATAATGAGAACTGAAATATATATATATATTTAAAAAGCACTAAAAGTCTATATATATTAAGAGATTAAAAACCAGATACTTGTTATTGAACAAGGAGGTTTTGGGCTGGGTCCAGTTGTTTGCTGCACAAAGATCTAATTATTGAGACAACACGGATTGCTATGGAAGAAAGAAATTTTGTAGTAGGAAAGACATCTGTCAGGAGAGTGAGGAATCATCCTCAAATCCCTCTCCTTGAGTAACAAGGTATGGGCTTTTGAAGGAGGGGCTGTGTGCACTAGGGCAGGCAGTGTTGAAATTAATGGGGGGGCATCCTCCAGTAGGTTATGGGGGATGGCAGGCAATGTCAGGGATGGCAGGCAGTGTCTGGGAGTCTGCAGGATCAGGGGACTTTAAAATCTCAGCTCCTTGTCTTGCAGAAATTCCACCATTCCTGGGAAGCAACTTAAAAAGGTTGAATAGCTAGTAAAACGTTTCAGGATTCTGGTCAGCATGCCCTACTGACTTGAGACTGAAATATGAGAGAGGATTATAAAGTACACATATTGGGGGTTATTGAAATGTGTTCGTAGAGCCACTTACAGCCTGCTAGCAATATAAATTCAGATATAGATAAAATCATTCTATTTTTTATTGAACTCAGAATCTGGCAATATTTTGGAGGAACAAACGAAGCAGAAGTCTACTCTTAAAATATGCAGTTGACTTAATCCTCAGTCTATTTATATTAGCACATTAAATTGGATTCATTTGTTAGATAACTATTACCTCATAAAAGAAAAACACAATCATTGTAAGGCCTTGGCACAGAGGATAGATAATGAGAGTGGGGGAGATGAGATGAGTGTAACAAGACATGTGTGAAAGAAAGAACTCAGAAATAAAGGAGCGTAACCACAGAGTGTGCCCCAGTGGATAGAAGGTAGGAAAGGCTTAGAAAATATAGGGCACACTCCACCACGATTTCAAGACCAGGTCTTCTTGAACGGCATACCAAGGTTTAAGACGTCGAAGGCAAAGCCTAACTTGGGGGAAAAAGCAGTGAAGCGGTGACCATCAGGAGTCTCATTGCATTGCAAACAGCCAAAGAAACAGGGTATATTTAAGTACCTAAAATGTTATTAGTAAATAAAAGATTAAAAAGTAAATGTCCAGATACTGTAAGAGAATAAACCATTGACTAACCTAGTCTTGATGACTCCTTTCGCTCCTTTAAAGAGGAGTGAAATAAACAATCCAGCTAGCACAAGTGAACAAACTGACCATAGGAAATAGAACCAGTGTTGTCAGCAGATGTGGGGGGACTTGCAGTGTAAACAGGTGGTTCTGTGTGTACTTAAGGTGGTTTGCATGACTACTGCCTGAGAGGACAGGCCCTGAGGTTAGCTAAATAAATAACAAATTTTAAAACTGGAGCAAGAAATAAACAGTCATATATTCCTTTTATGTGCTTGGCACTCTCCTATTCTCTTTCAAGAGCTATTTTATTTCATCCACTCAGAAAACATGTGTTGGAAAATTTAGTAAAAACAATTACAGATGAGGCAACTGAGCCTCAGAGAGGTTAAGTCCCTTTCCTGAAGTATATAAAAGTTTTTGTAAAGTATGTTATAAGGGTAATTCCTCTGAATGTTTTTCTGTGAAACTCTGTGTTAAAAGACATATATTTAAAAAAATGTATTGGACTTAATGTTGTTTGGATCCAAGATTTTCACACAAATTCACAAAAGGGCGCTTTGCCTCTCATGTTTCTTTCTTTCTCTTTCTTTCTTTCTTTCTTTCTTTCTTTCTTTCTTTCTTTCTTTCTTTCTTTCTTTCTTTCTTTCTTTCCTTCTTTCTTTCTTTCTTTCTTTCTTTCTTTGTATTTTATTTTCTTAGCAGGCTTTTCCTGGTCATCAAGACTAGGTTAGCCAATGGTTTATTCTCTTACAGTATCTGGACATTTACTTTTTAAGAATAATGACTTTAGTAGTTATATAATCAAGCATGGATCCTGTTGTGTTATCTGCCTTCTTTTGCCACATATCTCCATGAAGTCAGAGACTTTTCTATTTAACTAATTTAATCCCAGCATTTACTAAAAACTCAACCTTTGTTGAAGAAAGGGAAAGAAGGGAGGGAGAGAAGAAAAGAGAAAGCTCTGCTAGGAACCTCAGAAACCTATTCTAGACCAGCCAGGATAACCAGATTGTCTGGGGACCTGGCGGTTGGTTTCTGGGCATTAACTTTTCTCCTAGGGCAACTCAGTATTGACATTGGGGGTTAAGGTCTTCATAATAGATGCTTACATTTTGAAGAGGTAAGATTTACACCTATGCCACTGAATATGATTTAATTCAATTACTATAACCTAAGTATTAATTTTTCTCCAAAGTTTCCTGTAAATTCTAATTTTTGTTTATAAGTGGAATTTCAAAGAAGGAAAATAAGAGACACATTTGTATTCCGCATTTAGTACTTTCACCTGTACCCATTCTAATATGCACCATAGATTTGGCCCCACCCATTATCAGTAAGGTAATCTCTTAAATCTCTGCTTTTGATGTAAAGCTCATCACCTACAGTATTCAGGGATGTACCTTAACTCTTGGGGCTGTTCTGTTGAATTTCTCTCTTTAGATGAAGGAAATATCCAGGAGCATTTCCACTTGGGAATAGACTCTTAATAATTGATATTTCTACCTTTCTTATGTCTTTAGGGACAGTTTTGGTTGGGATGTGTTTTTGTTATTTGATTGGTTTTCAGATGATACCAGCTATCAGGTTGTTACACCTAATCTGTAAGAACTTGGGTGTTAATCTACATGAAAATCTGACCTTGTTTAAAGTACACATTGAAATAGCTTTCATTTGTAATTCTTTTTTTTGAGACAGAGTCTCATTTTGTTAACCTCAATAGAGTGCAATGGCATCATAGCTCACAGCAACCTCAAACTCTTGGGCTTAAGTGGTCCTCTTGCCTCAGCCTCCCAGTAGTTGGGACTACGGGCACCTGCCACAACTGCCCAGCTATTTTATTGAGATGGGGTCTCCTTGCTCAGGTCGTCAAGGGGGCCAACGTTTTGATCACAATATGATCACCTTTGCAGATTTAGAGATCTCTCCTGGAGCCTGAACCTTTTCCCAGGCCCTAATACAACACAGCCTTGTCTGGACTAAGGCTATTTCATCGTATTGAAGTTGATTTGGAATCCCCAGCCACTGACCAGACCCAGTGAGCTGTTCTAATGTTACAGGGACTCCTCTCTGATGGTTTTGGTGACTCATCAGGTAAGTCTCCTCCTTCCACCAGGTTATGAACTGTAAATACTCTCCAGACTCAAGAACAGTTCTGGCTGTCATGTCCCAGTCATAAGGAATGAGCCCCTACTCTTGTGCAAGCCCCTGTAACAGACCTCTACAAAACAGGGATTGCATACCACATTGTGCTATAGCCTGTTTCAAATCTTTCAGAACTGCAAAGGTGATCATATTGTGATCAAAACGTTGGCCCCCTTGAGGGTGTTGTAGATCAGGAGGAATATCAGTGACCATAACTGGAAAAAGCCACAAAGTGTCTTCCCATGTAAAGTCACTGGTTTTATGCCCTTCTAACACAGCCTCCATAACAGAAGTCACAAGTGGTTTATTTACATAGGGAGGCGCTGAGGGCAATATTGCATGCTCTAAGATGGCATTTCTGACTGTGAGACTATATACCTGGTCTTCCAATTGTTTGATCTGAGCAGCCATAATGACCACAGAGGTAATTCCTTGTTTATTTGTGTCTGTATCATAGGCTCTTGATTTCTAGTTCTTATTAGGTTCAGATTCCCACTGAAGCTCATTGTTCTTCTCACTTTCAAATTCTGCTTGAACATCACCTTCTTCCTCAGTTTCCAGTTCTCACAACTCTCCAAACAGGAAGTTACCCATTATTTTTTCTAAATGTATTTGCTTATTTACCAAAGACTTCACTTATTGTGAGCAAGGTTCCTTAGATTCTAAATTGGCCAATGGTCCCACTGCCTTGAGCAGAGTTTCCCTTTGGACTTCCTCCAACTGTCTGCCAAAGGCTTCACTTAATTCTGAGTGTCCCTTTCCCCTTGGATCCATGTCCCCAGTGCCCTGTTGTGTCCTGCTGGATACTGATGAATCCTGCTAGGATGTTGCAGTACCTACAGCCCTGGTCTTGATCTCTGCAGGAAGGAACCAGGCATGATTCGGATTAAAAGTACAAGCTTGCAGGAGGTGGGCTAACCTTGATTACAGGGTATCCCCAAGCAACCTCTGCCTTTTATTGAGACAGTACAAGACAGGTGAGTTATTAGACAATGACTGTATGCTTAAGGATCGCCATGGGCTCAGGCT
>CAUYPK010031107.1:0-43378 GCA_963574355.1 Loris lydekkerianus
GCAATTTCACAGTTATTGTGTTAAGACATTTACATTCCACATTTACTAAGTTTCACATATACCATTGTAAGATGCACCACAAATGTATTCTCACCAATCCCCCTCCTTCCAACCACCTCCCCCAGACCATTTCTATGAATGTGCCCAATCCACACTTCTTCTTCCTGGGGAGAATTCTTTTTTTTAATTTTAGATTAATATGAGGGGACAGATGATTGGGTTACATTATTTTTGTTTGTTAGGTAGAGTTCAAGTTGTAGCTGTGCCTCTCATTCAGGAGGTGTGCCATATGGCCTTACATTGTGCCTGTTAGGTGAGAGCATAACAATCCCCCTTCCTTACCCCCGCCTGACATTTAATTGTGTTTTTCTCTTGTGTGGGCATATATTTGTTCATCTATTGGTTTCATCAAGTATATTGTACACTTGCTTTTCCATTCTTGTGATACTTTACTAAGTGGAATGTTCTCCAGCTCCAACCAGGTTGATACAAAAGATATAAAGTTTTCATCTTTTTATGGCTGAATAGTATTCCATGGTATATATATATATATACAAGAGTTTATTAATCCATTAATGTGTTGATCAGCACTTGGGTTGATTCCACATCTTGATGATTGTAAATTAAGCTGCAATAAACATTCTGGTGCATATATCCTTATGGTAAAATGACCTTTTTCTTTTTCTGGGCCTGTAAAAGACTGAAATAGATGCCTAGTAATGGAATTTCAGTATAAAATGGAAGGTCTACTTTTATTTCTTTGAGGATTCTCCATACTTTTTTCCAAAGAATTTGTATTAGTTTGCAATCCCAACAATGTTGTAAAAGTATTCCCTTCTCCCCACATCCAAGCCAACATCTATAGCTTTGGGACTTTTTGATGTGGACTATTCTCACTGGGGTTAGGGGATATCTCAAGGTGGCTTTGATTTGCATTTCTCTGATAATTAGGGAAAATTAGCATTTTTTCCATGTGTTTGTTGGTCATCCATTTGCCTTCTTTAGAGAAGATTCTGTTCGTATCTCTTGCCCAGTGATAAAGGGGATTGTTTGCTCTTTTTTTGTTGATTAATTTGAGTTTGCTATAGATTCTAATTATCAACCTTTTGTCATATTTGAAACATGAAAGTATTTTTTCCCATTCTGAAGGTTGTCTATTTGCTTTAATTGTTGTGCCCTTAGTTGTACAGAAGCATTTCAGCTTAATTAAATCTCATTTATTTATTTTTGTTGTTGTTGTGATCACCAATGAAGTCCTCTTCATAAAATCTTTCCACAGGCCGATATCTTCAAGAGTTTTCCCCACACGTTTTTCTAGGATTTTTATCATTTTGTGCCCCAGATTTAAATCTTTTATTTATTGTGAGTCAATTTTTTTTAAGTGGTGAGAGATGTGGTTCCAGTTTCAGTCTTTTCCATGTGGTTATCCAGTTCTCTCAGCACCATTTGTTATAAATTTTGAAAAAAAAATTTGTTGAGAAGACAGACTTTTATCAGTTCTGCTATTTTGTCCTCACAACACAGTCCTTTTCATGCATCCAATCTGGCAGCATGCTTCTGCATCTAATGTCTTTTCAAATTATAGTCTTTGAAAACTTGCACAAAATTCCCTACAAATTAAGCAGAGTGCCCTGTTATTTGCCTCAACAAAAAAGTAGTCATCTTTCTACTTTTCATCCAATAATCCTCCTTCATCTGTAATTTTTCTTTTCTTGGGTTGTGTTTTCTTTTGAGACATTGTAGAAGCCATGCTGGGATTTAAAAAGTACTAATAGATAAGGGAGCATATTTACTTTTATTATAAAAATTAATCAACAGGAAAATAGAAAGGAAGGTTTGGGCCTGTTCACATCTCGGCTGCCAATGCAGGGTGAGGTGGAGGGCGGTTTACAAACCACAGCAGATGTGTGAGCCACCAAGGTGTGGAAGTACCCTTAGTAATCAAATAAGAATGCTTACCTGACTTCTAAATAACATTAAATGTCTAAGGTTGCAACAGTAGGTGGAAATATTATTGATAAGTGCTACCTCGCTGAGTCACCACGAGCACACCTAACATGATGGTGTCAATTCAACTGTCCACCCTTGGAAGATAATGGGATAATGGAAGCCACCCACCACCGTAAAATTGAAGCCACCCATGTGTAAAAATAGCACGAGCATGTTTATGGTTATTGTACATGACATTATGACACAATATTGTTGTCTACAAAGTTCACTGTCGAGAACCGTGCAATCAAAAATCACAAAAAAATTCATAATGTTTTAAGCAAGTTTACAATTCTGTCTTGGGCCATAATCATAGCCATTCTGGGCCACATGCAGCCCACAGGCCATGGACTGGACACCTCTACTGTGACCCTTTTCTTTACCAAAGCTAGGAAAGTGTGTTTCCCTGATCCTTCTTTCGTGTCTATGGACTCTGCTTCCCTAGTTGCCCTGGGAGCCCTTTGCTAACCCAGCTTCATCCCATATACACAAGCTGATTTACTCAGAGAGTAGGATTGTTCTTTTAATTAAATCATGCCTGGGGTGAATGTGGTCTTTGGTATTCACCGTCCTATGAATTCTTGATATCAGAGACTTTGTCTTCAAAGTATCTTTTGTAGGAATACGGACACAAATTCTTGTTCATTTGTGGCTTTGTCAGTATTAGCCTTTAAACATCTGAATGGCAAAGATACAGTTTTAAATATAACTTCTGGCTTCTTTGAACTTGCATGTGGTCAATAATATCATCCTGTATTTTACTATTATATTCTACCAGCTTAACAACATGAATATACAAACATAGCATGGTATTCAGATTTATTGCTGATACCTTTATATACAAGTAAGCATTCTAGATGTTAGTGCAAAAATCTCTTTATGCATTTTAGGATGTGAAAATTCTCAGACTATTAAAAGTATGAAGGTGTATTTATTATTGTCATTATAAAATGGAACAATAATTATTATGAAAGCTGTTCATTTTATGTTCAAAAAATTTAAGAATTTTAAAATAATTAAATAAAGATTGGCAATTAATACAAACATTAAGAGAAAGTATGTTAGTGGGATAAGTTCAGGAAATTATCCTTTCTCAGTAAATAAATATTTATAAGAATTTAAATAAGAGGAAGCAGAACAATAAAAACATTATTATGCCATACTTCTAATAGTAATGAAATTACTTAATATATGTGAAACAGAATAAGCTTTAAGAACTTCATTTAATTTGCAGTTTTTAGCTGGGGCCGGGTTTGAACCCTCCACCTCTGGCAGCCTACTCCTTGAGCCACAGGCACCACCCAAGAACTTCATTTAAATTTTATGTGTAGTTCCAAGTAAGCCATGATTCTTTCAAGGAAAATTCTTTTGAGAATGTTTCGCCCCATGTAACATGAATTAAGAATGTTAACTTTGTAAACTCTAAATTTCATGAGAAGGGGAAGCTCCAAAATCACATACAAAAACTAGATACAATAAAGTATACTACCGTGAAAGATATGAAGAAAAACTAGAGAAAAATTAGGTGCCCTCAGATTTCTTGTTATTTTATACATTTTAGTAAGTTATTTAATCTTGCAATTGTGTTGTATAGAAAACATGGAATAGTTGACTTGCTAAGCGTGCCTTACTTCTGTATTCTAACGATAAGCTTACAATTTCATTTCTAAAAATCTAGTAATAAAATTGCAATAACAATATGAAGATATATTGCGATAATATATAATATGATTTTATAAATATGAATTTTGTATATCTGCTAATAAAATATTTTGTATAAATGAAAATTTTATCTCCATGTAAATAAAATAATACACAATATTTTGTGTCTGAGAACTTCCTTTTATAAGGGCTGTTTTCAGCTTTGACTTGGCTTTAGCAGAATATAGATTTTAACACTTGGCCATTGGGCATATGGCCAAAATCTGTATTTGGCGGACTTCTAGTACAAACTATGTGGTACAATTTTGGCAGTCCTGTTGTACCCTCGGTAATGAGGTGTTGATTCCCATTAAGGAGTGTCCCCAGCACGCAGGGTAACAGCCGCGGTGACAGGTATCGCTGCAGGGTCTCCATTTACATTAGTTGAGCCAGGATTTCTGTCAAGAATGTCACATAAACTGAAAACAAAAAGAAAATAACAAAATACTCTGAAAACACCTAATAGGAGGCAGGTATTATGAGAAATCTAGTATGTCAAATCCAGACAGAGAAACCATTTGGGGTTTGTTACCAAAACTAGAGGCGGATAAGGAAACAGAAATCGTTATGACCAAGAATTAGTAGGAGATTGCCTTCTGGAGCCAAGAATGTAAGCGTTTAAAGGGGTAGCAATCTAAAGGGGACACTTTCCGTTTATATGACGCTGTCTCGATGCTACGTTACGCTGTTGTTTCTGCTCCGAAATCCGCGCCCCTGGTCTCGTTACTCGGTTTGCTGCGCTACCCCCAGCAGAGCGCACCCCTACGCTGCGTTTTATCTCCAGTCAGGTTTTCTGCCTGTAAACGTATATGTACGTCTATATTCATACACAGGGTTTAATTTGCACGTGAACTTAAATTGCACTCGGATTTTATGGACACCCTGTAAGTACACACGCCTGTCTAGCCTTGCGTATGGGTCTGATTATATAGCTCACCGTCCCTATCCACAGAGACGAGTTCCAGGACCCATCACCAACACCAAACTCCCTGGATGCTCAAGTGCCTTGTCTCAAAAGGGGCCTCCCGCTGTATCCTCGAGTTCACCGAGTCCAGCGATACCTCGTGGGAAACCCGTGCAGAGGGTCCCCCAAGTCCTCCCGGTTCCCGGTGGCCGGGCGGGTGGGGAGGGCCGCCGTGCGCCTGCGGTCTCCGGAGTTCACACCGGAGCCCCAGGGGCTGACTGTGCTTTCTCCCTGTCCGTGTTTGCGATGCCGCTCTCTGACTGTGAGAAACCTCTCACTATCCTCAATTCAGCAATGCCTCGTCTGGGGCCACTCATTGCTTCCCCGCGCTGTCCCCTCTCACTGCGCCTGGGCTTGGACCCCCAGACCCGGGCTGCTCTTCCAGCGGATGTCCTCCTCACCCGACCCACGGCCCGCACCTCCGCGAGGCTGTCACTCCGCGGGGACTCCTGGTTCACGCTGCCCGCCACCTGACACCCAGACTGGCTGCCCCTCCGGGGGAGCGCCCTTCCCTCTCTGCTGAGGTGCTGGAGCCCAGGCAAGGCCTCCCTCCCTGTGGCTGTCCCCTGCTCAGGCTTTGCCACATCTCTGCTTCCCACGCGGATGACCTCTGACTCCCTTCCCTGACCCCCCTCCACGTGGACACTCTTTCTGTCCCCATCAGGAGCTTATAGCACTTTCTCAGGATGCCCCCTGCCCTCCTCCAAGTGCGTGCGGTCCTCACCCAGCTGGGCTCACACCAGGCGCGGGATCCTCTGCAGACACGCTCCAAAATCAGCAGGGATTTCGGCGCCCTCCACTGGGCCTCCAGGCTCCTGCAGCCCCTGCCCCAGGTTCAGAGGTTCACGTTGCTCTGCCCACCTCTCGCCTAGTATCAAACTCTTCAGAAAGCTGGGAAGATGAGTGAAAGCTCTTACAGTTCTGTTTGAGACAAACTCCTCTTACCTGCTGAGTTCCTGTGCTTTCTGGCTCCCCCAGCGCTCTCTCTCCACGCTATCACACTTTTGTGGACAAGTTTTACCCTTGATATCTGCCATGAGTAATTTTATACAATTGAAAATGATTTACTGAGCAGTATATCCTTAATTTCATCCTTGCCTTCAGGTAATATAATCTGTTGAAAGCTTTTATTGGTGTCCCCCCTAAAATTGCTTTTTGACTGTTCAATTGTGCTGTTTGGGGTCTAGAAGCAATTGGCGTTTTCAACCCTGCAAGGTCCCAATTCCTAAATCTCTCTGTTACCTTTCATTTCTGCTTCCAAACCGGGAGATTCTTCCCTGGGCTTTTAATTATAGTACCCGACCAAACACAACACATATCACTAAACCAACACTCTAACAGTATGTCTTTCCCTAAAGCTCTAGGTTCACTTAAATGATGATCCACCCCTCAAGTTGCAGGAGTGAGTTTTACTAAATATTTGGTCACCATAAAGCATGAATCATAACTTTTAGCCTCTGGGCTTAGTTGTTTTACCAACAGCCATCTGATTGTGAAGTCAGCACTATATATATTTTCTTTTCTTTTCTTTTCTTTTTTTAAATAAGGGCACAGAGCTTTTGGTATCATCAGAATAGATACATTCTGCTAACAAATAATCCAAAGTTTTGATGCCACGATACACCAGGAGTATTGTATTAGGGATGATAGGATTTTATGGTTTACTCTGGTTGGTAAGTGATGAAGACTCTGCCTCGCACAGTCCCTCAAAAACTCAGGCCATCTGTAGCCTCATCTTCTGAATTAACCACCTCCCTAGTTGCCTCCACAGGGACTGGAGAATGAGGAAGAGGCACCGGCTTTTCACTGCTGCAGACCAGGCTTGGTGTGTAGCACATACGGTCACAATTTTAATGATCAGACTTAGTTACACAGTCTTAACCAATTGCCAAAGAATGAATGGTGCAGTCTCCCAAGTGCCAAAAAGGGGAAAACAAGATATTGACAAACACGAGTCATGTCTTCTACATACACTTTTCATTAGCAGATTCCAGCTGTGAGTCCCATTCTACCATGTTATTACTTATGAGTAACATTCTTTAACATTCCTCCAACAGACATGACTGAGTGCTCATGATGTTCTAGACACTTTTCTGGATGCCCCGGATGTAGAAGTAAACGAAACAGGCAAAAGCCACCTACCATCCTTTGAGCGGTTACTGGAGAGACAAGTTCTAGCTATGCGGTGAGATGGTGTTAAGTGCCATTGGGAAAATGAAAGTACGAAAGAGAGTCTAGGGCTTTCTGATGGAGGAATGAATTTATAAGCTTAAATATTTCAGTTGGAAAAGCCTATTAAGAAGGTCACTGTGGTAGACTGAATAATGGCTCCCCCATATGTCCATGCCCTAATCCCTGGCATCTGTGGGTTTGTTAGCTTATGTGGTAAAAGTGGCTTTGAATATATGACTAAGTTCAGAATCATGAGATAGGGAGATTATTCTAGTTTCCCCAGGTGGGCCCAATGTAATCACAATGGTCTTTACAAGGCAGGGGCAGGTGTCAGAGCCAGAAAAGATAATGTGACAATGACCAATGATAGTAAAGACAGAGAGAGAGAGAGAGAGAGATTTGAAGATGCTGTGATGCTGGCCTTGAAGATGGAGGATGAGGCCCAGAGGTCAGGAATGTGGGCAGCCTCTAGAATCTTGGAAAGGCAAGGAAAGAGTCTCCAAGGGAATGCGACATTCCTGCTAACACTGACCTCTAAACCTTCTGACCTTCAAAACTGTGACATGATACATTTGTTTCACTGTAAGACACCCTGTTTGTGCTAATTTGTTACAACAATAGGAAGATAATTCAGTGGCAATTAAACAAATTTCTGAAGGAAGTTAGGGAAATACACATTTGGATGTTTGAGGAAAGAACTTGCTGGGTAGATAGAACTAGTATGAAGTCAGGTGCGTGTCTATCACGTGCAAAAAGAAGAAAGGAAGCCAGTATGGTTGAAGCCTGATGAAGGAGGGAGAGACTTGTGGGAGGTGAGTTGCAGAGACAATGCACAGTCAGATCCTGCAAGGGTCTGTAGACCACTATAATGCTTTAGCTTTTATTTTTATTTAAATGGATCAATAATAAATATTAGGAGAGACAGATGGAATCGGGGACACTGTTGAGCAGATATTGCAAATAATCCATGTGAAACATGATGACAGCATGGTCCAGGGTAATAAAAGAAGGGTTAGCAAAGAGAAGTCAGCTTCAGGCTCTATTCTGAAAATAGACCCTGGGAAAGTCATCGTTAGATTGGACGTAGGATGTGAAAGAGAGGAATTGCCAATGACTGAGTTTTTCTATCGTGTGGGAGTGCAGAACTCAGAGTCATTCTTGATACTTCTCTTTCATATCTCAAGTCCAATCTACTAGTGAATTTTCTAGGATCTAGTCTCAGAATAGAGCCTGAAATGTCTTCTCCTAATAGAGAGGGGGAAAGGGGAAGGAGAGAGGGGGTTTGCATGCCACCACCTAACAGAGGCAATGTCAGGGTGTATGGCACATCTTCTGGGTGAAGGACTCAACTACAAACTAGACTCTACCTAAGAAATGCAAATATTGTAGCCTAATTGTACCCTACTATCCATCTGAAATACATTTTAAAAGAATAAAGCTGAGGTTTAGATCTGGAAAAACTAGAGGGACAGAGTTGTCATTTACCAAAATGAAGACGCCCATGGGAGTTTGGGAAAACATGAGTTGATTTTTTAGACATATTAAATTTAACACACCTCTTAGATAGACAAGTGGAGATGTTCAGTAACCAGTTAGATATACCAGCCTGGTGTCCAAGAAAGAGGCAAGGCTGGAGGTACACGTTTGCAAGTATCACTGTGTTTAAAGCCATGATACTGGCTAAGATGACTGAGGAGAACAACATGGATAAGGAAGAGATTCCAGGACTGGGCCTAGAGATTTGGAGATCAGAGCAATAAAGAAAAGCCAGCAAAGGAATCTGAGAAGTTGCAGTGATGAACTGGGAAGCCCACCAAAGTGTGTTGCATTAAACTCAATTGAACGCATGTTCTAAGGAGGAGGGGGTGTCTAACATTAGTGAAAAGTGAGGCGATATTTAAAATATTTAATAATCAGCATAGTAAAATATTAATGTGACCATATGTATATGACAACCTAAAAGGAATCCCCTTTTATCCTTTAAATAAGCCAATCTGAATATATAATAAACCTCTCATGTGACAGGGTTATGGTGTAAATAATTCATCAAATCATTGTAATAAAAATTTCTAAATCATTTGTAAATTTTAGAAGTTGTTTATTTGGGGAGGCTGTCACTAAGTGATGCCTCTAAGCTGCGCGTTGAAAAAGAGAATGAAACGGAACATGTAAAAATTCCCTATTAAGAGTTGTTTGTGACTTAAAATGTCAAATTAACATCAATAGTATTGATCATGGTGCCAAATTCTTTCAGCTTCTATTGAAAAGCAATTACATTTAAAATGTTCTATCTTCACCAGGTCTTTTGGGCCTAATTTTACTGAGATTTTATGTATTAAAAAATTCTTAACACCAACAAAATAAAGGAAATCGTTTTGGAATGTCATATTTAATTGGGTGAAATGTGATCCTCTAAAGCAGAGGATGGTTGTTGTTAAGAGCATTTGGCCATGTGCCAGATTGAGCTTGAGTCTTAGTTGTGCCATTTAAATTTTAAATAATCTCTTTGAGCCTCAGTTATCTTATATGTAGAAATGGTGATAATAATGATAAAGTACTCAATGAATTCGTATTTGCCAGAGAAAATATTGCGCTCTCATTTTATTAATAAAATAATTGTTGCTAAGTCTTGTGATGAACAAGTATTTGTGTGTTTCCAGGATCGTGGACAGTTCAATGGAAATGAAATTCAATAGTTACCCACACTCTGGGCATCCTTGACCTCAAACTTCCCCCAGGTCCCCACCCATTCCTTCATGACCACCTGTTTTCCCTGCCTCTCCCAGGCCTTCTCAATGGCAAAGTCTCATAGTGGCTATAGTCCTGGGTAGTCCCATGTGAAAGTGATGTCATGGCGAGCACCAGCAGCACCACGTCATAGCTTTGGTGACCAAATGAGCCCTAAACATCGATTCATGTGAATACCAGTGCCACCAGGGCACTTTCTACAAATGTCTGAGCCTGCCAAAGCCAGGATTGAAGCTTGCTCATGGGAGCCATGGTGGGCTGGCCAGCATTCCAGAAATATAGTGGACACCAGAGAAGCTCTCTAAGAGGTTCAAATCAGAGCAGATCCCACTCAGGGGGCCTCAGGGCTGTGTGCAGAGTGTGGACAGACCCTTAGGCAGGCGGTGGGCATGGCAAATCCAGAGAGTAAGAATTCTAGGGGTGCAACTCTCATCTACACTATTGACCAATGAGAATAGAAACTGGGCTTCAGTGCTGGAGGGGACCCCCAGAGACCTCCTGCAATGCCTAGGTTTAACCCTTTCTGGATTCTGAAGAGGTAAGGAATGGGTGCCAGGGAATAACTATGATTGGCAGGAACACTTAGAGCAGTGATTCTCAACTATCCTGATGCTGTAACCTTTCAATACAGTTCCTGTGTGTCACGACCCACAGTTGAGAACCTCTACCTTAGAAGGTTTAATCACTGGCTATTTAATCACTGGTGTAGACATGTTTTAATCAATAAACATGCGGCAGTGCATAGGGCTGGACGTTTGCTCTGCTGTTAGCTCACAGAAGTGTAGATCTGAGTATTAGATTTTCTGATGTGGAGGTTATTGACGTTTCAGTGAGTGGATGAAGGTATGAGCCTGCCTGAGTGGGCTCAGGGAAAATGTGAGGAGATTGGTAGCTCTTTCAAGGAATTTTGCTGTAAAGTGGAGCAGAGAAATGAGGTTGGATATGGGGAGGATTAAATGAAGTTTTTTGTAATGGAAAAATTAACATCATGTTTGTACGTTGATAAAGAAACTCTTGTGGAAGATGATCCCTACCTCCATTCATTACCAGGGCCTGTGCGTGGGATGTGCTAATGCTGCTCACATGATTTGCGGGTTTTCCTTTGTTACTTCCTCTAGGAGCTACCAGACATCATATCCACTGGTATTTTTTCTTCTCTTGCTACAGATGTTATCCTGATTCATTTCTGGACATTTTTCTTTTTCTGCCTCTATTTTAGTGTAAAGTCTGCTTGATAAATCAATAAGCACCATGCCTGCGTATCCTGGGTGTGTGAGCTTTTCTCTGCCAAGAGACCAACAACATTTTAATATCTTAAAGCATGTCTCAGAAAACCAAATGTCATACCGTGATACTAGTTTATCTATCTGTCTATCTATCTATCCATCCATCATCTATCTATGTAACTACCATCTATCTATCTATGAATCACCTATCTAATCTATTTCTACATCTCTGTCGATCCGTCTGCCACAGTTTGTTTGGCCTCGACAAGTCTCATGTTGAAATTTGATCCCCATTGTTGGGCGTGGGGCCTGGAGGGAGGTATTTGGCTCATGGGGGTGGATTTCTCATAAACGGTTAGTGCCAGAGAACTGGCTGTTGAGAAGAGCCTGGCGTTTTCTCTCTTTCTCTTGCTCCTGTCACACCATGTGACCTGCAAATGCCAGCTCCTTCCCCTTCCACCCGGACTCAACGCAGCCTGAAGGCCTCACCGGAAGATGCTTCTTGTGCAGACCGCAAAACCATGAGCCAGACAAACCTCCTTTCTTTATAAATCACCCAACTTCAGGAAATAAAACCATAAAACGTGGTGTGCAGGTAGGTAATATTTTTCATTTCAACCGAGGTTGGGATTTGAGGAGAGTGATCAACTTAATAGACAGCCAGCGTGGTCCCTTCTTGAGACCATCGTGGCCATCGCATCTTGGCTTCCAGTGCAGCAGAGACGGCCCTCCCCTTGAATTCTCACATCCACCCTATAAAATTTCCTCCATGCTCCCAGATGGTAGTTCCCTTCTTCTTGGGCCCATTAAGCGTTTTTTTCCTCCTTTGTAATGCCTGTGAATTCACTTTTTCAATGGAGGATCAGACGCTGCTGCTTTTCTCAAGGTCACAGAAGGGTGACCAGAGGACAGAGGGTTAAGAGCCAAAGCTATTGCGTAAACCAGGCCTGGACTCAGGCCCCTCCCTCAGCCCTGACCAGATCTGCGAGGCATAGCCCTGCAAAACTGGGACAAAATCGTACATATTTTATTAAGGTTGTTGTGGGGATCAAATGAGGGTAAAAAAGTAAAAGTCATGGTTTGTATAGAAAGTCTATGTTCAGATTCTACAGTGAAAGATTTCTATGTGCATTTATTTCTATTTTATTATGAGTGTCACAGTTTTGATTCTCTAAAATGTTATTTCTTCCTATATTACTCAATCCTTAAGCTTAGGTAGTATTCCATCCTTTCTCCATAAAGAAAGCTTTCTTTAGCAGTATAATGGATATCATTAGGAAAGTCCAATGTTTGGCACTGTTTATTTTGTAGTGAGTACTGTTTTACATACTGAGAGAACTCTATTTGCAAAAATATACATTACAAAGCCTACACCTTAAAGTAATAATAAGTTATTTACTTCTCTTATTTTTATTTTCCTTATTCAGAAAGTGAGAGGCTAGCACAGAAGCTAAGTTCCCTTTTAAACATATAGGACTAAGAATATCAGTTCCAAATTTCTTTTTTTTTTTTTTTTTTTTGAGAGTCTCACTTTGTTGCTCTGGGTAGAATACTGTGGCGTCACAGCTCACAGCAACCTCAAACTCTTGGGCTTAAGTGATTCTCTTGCCTCAGCCTCCTAAGTAACTGGGACTACAGGTGCCCATCATACTGCCTGGCTATTTTTTGGTTGTAGCTGTCATTGTTGTTTGGCAGGCCCAGGCTGGATTCAAACTCGCCAGCTCCATTGTATGTGGTTAGCTCCCTAGCTGCTTGAGCTAGGAGAAAAGAGGTTTAAAGGTTGATGAAATGAAAGCTGGGGCCTTGGTGGGTGTCCACCACCTGTATTCCTGCGTTCTTCTCATCTTCATGACAGCCTTGGATGGATCAACCTATAAGACAATGTGGGATTAGTGGACTCGGCAGTCATGACATTTTTTTCCTTCGGTCCACAGCAGTCCTTGTTAATTCATCCCAGCTTTCTTTCTAGGTGTGCTCGATAAGGTCTCAGAATCCTAACATTGTGTTACAGCAAGTCATTACCAATCAACTCATGTTAGTTTGCAAATAGAAATCAATTTTCTATTCTTGGAATAAAAATATTGTTCCAGAAAATTCATCCTCATGACATGAAAGAAAGTAGGCTTTGGTTTTCTTTTATGTTCCAACAGTATGTCAACTAACATGACAACTGTCTGGCTGCGGAGCAGACTCTTCCAGACCAATTATGCACCTCATCATCGTTTCACATGTACATTTCCCCACTGAAGGCCGGCAAGAACTTCCTTACCCGTCAGGTGAAAACTACCTACCCCAACCCCTTGATTTTAGTGAGTGCAGCGAAACCTCTAATGTCTCTTTTGGTGGCAAAAGCTCTTCCTTTTTTTTTTTTTTTTTAGCAGTACTTTTTCTCTCAGTGGCTTCACATTTCTAAAGTTTCCAGAACTTTCATGTCCTTTTCTCTCCTCAGAATAGAGAAAAATAATTAAACATAAATATTTATAGGATAGGATGAGGGTGGTGGCGCATGCCTGTAATCCTAGCACTCTGGGAGGCCAAGACAGGTGGATTGCTTGAGCTCAGGAATTCAAGGGCAGCCTGAGCAAGAGCGACACCATGCCTATACTAAAAAAAAAAAAAGAAAAAAATAGCCAGGCATAGTGGTGGGCACTTTGTTTCAGCTACTTGGAGGCTGAGGCAAGAGGATTGCTTGAGTGCAAGACTTTGAAGTTGGTGTGAGCTATGAGGCCATGGCATTCTACCCAGAGCATTGCCCATAGCTCAGTTGGTAGGGTGCCGACCACATACACTGAAGCTGGTGGGTTCGAACCCAGCCTGGGCCAGCTAAAACAACAATGAGAATTGCAACAACAACAACAAATAGCCGGGCATTGTGGCAGGTACCTGTAGTCCCAGCTACTCGGGAGGATGAGGCAAGAGAATCACTTAAGCCACAGAGTTTGAGGTTGCTATGAGCTATGATGCCATGGCACTCTACCCAGGGTGACAGCTTGAGACTCTGTCTCAAAAAACCAAAACAAAACAAAAATACAGGATAAAATAGATCTGAAGAGGGCCAGCCTTATGGCAATAACTTTCTATAACTTTCATCACTGGATTTCAGGTATTAGGCCAAAGGGAGATAGGTGGGAAAGAGTGGCCTCTCTGCTGTACAGCACTTATCTCAAATTGTACAATGGGATACTCAAGTTCTTTTGAAAACGAGTTAGGGTTTTTAGATTAGGACTCTTAGAAGGTGTCATAGATGAGAAAAAACACACACACAAATATTCACATTCAGGAGCAGTGGCATTTAATAAAGTGATTAAGCAGTGACATTAAATAAGTTCTCAGGCCATTTTGAAGTGATTAATGTGGGTGGATGGAGGCTGGGATTCATTGGGGAATGAATATATAGGGATGTTTTTCTTGATTAAAAATTTCAAGCAATGGTGGTAAAAAATTTACAGGAAGTTTAGTTTGATTATCTTTGACATTGAATGACATTGATTATTAAAAAAGCCTTCTCCTCTCCTCCCCACAGGAGTTAAGGGATAAATCCTATGGAGGAATGGAAATGTTTGTGAGCAGATTCTGGGCTGGTGTTGGAATTGATGGCCGACTTCTTCTCCATCCATTAGCTTTTCCTGTTTCCTACGTTAATTTCACTGACCCAAGGCCCACATGTTAGGAGGGCTTTGCCCTCCCCCCACAATAGCATAATGGTTGAGTACCTAACTTCCAGGGTTACTGGCGGGATCCAGTGACCGTATGAATGATGACTGTCCACAAACATAAGATACATTGTTGTCATCATTCTCACATTCCATCTTTACTGCCACCACTGACTGAAGATGTCTGTGGAATCCAGCGGCTCTGCTCACAGGGCTCTTGAGTCTATGTTCTAACCCTAAATTATAAGAATCGTATTTGTTTACCATCAACCATCCTTTTTTTTTTTTTTTTGTCTGTTTGTTTGTGAGGCAGAGTCTCCCTCTGTCACCCCAGCGTACAGTGGTGTCATTATAGTTCACCACATCCTTAAACTCCTAGGGTCAGGCAATCGTCCTGCCTCAACCTCCCAGGGTGCTAGGATTACAGACATGAGCCACCCTGCCTAGCCAACCATGCTTGTTTTATTCACTATTTTATCAGATATATGATAACTACTTGTTGGATGAATCTGACCTGTGCATGAAATTTAGATGGAAAAATTCCAGTGAGGCAGAATTATTGCTTCTGGGAAAGGGAGAGGTAACTAGACTGACTCCTTAGGAAGGTTGATGGGATTATCTTGTCCAACTTCCTATCTAAAGCCGTGTTCAGAATCTCAGTTTTCCTGCAAATGTTCAGCTGCTTCTCCTCTGATACTTGAACTGGGAGGTTTGATTGAATGTTTCTCAAGCTAGTAGCAGGGTACAGTCTCTGACACACAGTAAGAGCAAACTGACTGAGATATGCTGCTGGACTCTCTGCTCCTTCTAAAGAACAGTCCCATACCTCAGACCTCCACCTACAGGAGGAGCAGAGAGAGCTTGCATTGGAGTTACACCTCAATTCTGGTCCTGCTTCTCTGATGAGGCTGTGTCATGGTCAAGAGCTTGGGCTTTACAGACAAATAGACCCTAGCTAGAAACTGAGTAAAAAACTTAAGCCAGGGCCCTTCACTTGCCCCTTCCAAGGCCCTAAGAGGAAAGGTAGCCATGTGGTCACATCATCATATAGTTTAGTAAGATATGTATTTATAGAATATATTTTTATATTTTAATTTATAGACATATTCATATGTTATACATTATATATATAAATATATAATACATTTTATATATTTTCATAAATATAAAATTTACACATGCTTATATATTTTATTATATACACATAAATAAAAACTGCAATTAGTTAAGACTCTTTCTACCCCAGTTTTATGTAAATAAGCAATCACACAGTGAGGAACACACCATAACCCCTGTTCTCCTTATGCTTAATCATTCATTTATTTAACCCAAATTGACCTATTAAGCTGTTCTGTGAGCCAAGCATCGGGGAATGGTAACATATAAGGTAAGATCCTTGCCTTCAAGGTGCTTAAACTCTCACAAGTAAAGACTGATGTATAAACAAAGTAAAAGGACATTTCACAGGGGGAAATCTAGCAGAAAGGCAGGATTGGATTAGTCTGTTTGGGACTGCTGCAGGGAAAGGTTTCCTAGAGGAAGTACCTCTTGAGGAAGAGGAGGGGGAGGCATCTGTGTGTGCTGTGGGTGGGGTGGGATGTGTTGAAGTCCTATGGGGGGCTTATGCATACTTGTTTCAGAGCTTGTCCGTGTAATGTGTACCGTGAGGTGTAGGGGTGTGTGTGTGTGTGTGTGTGTGTGTGTGTGTGTGTGTGTGCGCATGGGCAGCGTTAGAGTGTGTTGTGCCTCTCCCAGACTGATATTTTGCAGCCTCGGTGAACATATCTGAGGCAGCCTGCGAGGCAATGAGGCTTATTTAACATTCACTATGGGACAGATAAGAGAAAATTAAAAGAGCAATTTTAGGAGAGAATAATTGTTTTCCACACACCATAATTACAACTGCTTGTAAATGCTGCTACCATAAACGAATCTGCTGTTTAGAGTTCTCTTAAATTCTCTCGGTAATGAACAGACGCTGAAGGAAGGGGACCTCAGCGCTCCACGTGGGGAAGTTGGGCCTGCACTGACCCCTGGCGTCTGCCTTCAGCAGAGGCTTCGAACAGCTGGTGTGCAACTAGCTGTTAGGCTGCTAGTACCCCTAACCTTCTGTCCCTGGCTGTAGGAAGACCTGGGACGTATTTGGACCAGAGGCCAATCTTAGCGTCTCAGCCTTCCCAGGCCTTCTAAGGTCACTTCCCAATATTCTTCTTCAGAGCTTTCTATCTTCGGGTACTCCCTGCTACTAAATGCCTCATTCAAAAGCCACTATCAGAAACCTGAATGTCATTTGTGATGCTTGAGTCCTTCTCCACTTCCAGGACCCCAAGCCCGTGTCCCCTCATCACAGAGGCCGATTTGGTTGTGCCTCCTACATTCGTCTCTTGGAATCAGGACACCATCTTCATTCTTGAGCATCACATCAGCCTCCTGATGGCTTCCCTGCATCAAACTAACTGTCACTAGGGACATTCCCCTTTTAGCACGCTAAATTTATTCCTCAACTAACCTTTGATATGCTAGAAGGATTGCTGCTAATTGCTTCTATTAAGTAACTGCATGAACTTAGCTGTGCCACTCGGGCAATCTTCTCATCTATATGAAATGAAGAGTTTGGGGCAAGTGTTTTTCTGTCTTTTTACTCTAAGGATTTCTACAATGGGTTCCCTCAGCGCCCTGTCCTTTCCTTTCATTTTAAAACATCTCTCTTCTACCAAATACATTCAGTGATCAAAATAAAATTAATTTGTTCTTTTTTAAAATCAAAGACATGTTTAACTGCTAACTGGAGTATCTGGCCAGCAGAAGATAGCCAATGTTACCAGAAAGAGTGAAGGCAAAACAAAAATCCTGGTGTCATACCCAGCCTGAGCAACCTTATCATGAGTAAATCTAAGGTTTCTGTTAGCTATTTTGAAATATTGAGAACAGTAGGTGGCCTCACTTTACAGCTATATAGGTCCTCATTTTCAAAGGGACCCACTGAAAAAAATGATCACTACGGTCCCATCTGGGTCTGAGATTCTAGGTTTCTGAAGCACTCAGATCTGAAATCTCTCTTAGTATTTTCTAGAGTGAGCATAGCCCCTTCCTCTTTAATTGCACCTGGTCCATAAATAAATGTTCCATTACCAAGGCCAGTTCTAATTAATTAAAGTTGGGAGGAGTTGTCCATACTACTTGTAAATTGAGCGTATATGTGTAGAGAACTTAGAACAAATTAATTTCACATAGATTTAATGATTGATTATTCAATCCACGGTAATTAAACATTTTAATTTTGGTAGGGTTGGGTATAAAGAGTCTAATTAGTATTAATTTTTACATTAACACATCTTATTTCTCATTTTTCTCTTCTTTGTTGTCCCCTTGACGTCTGAAATTTTCCTTTGCCCCAATGCACCCTTCATCTTCTTTTTTGTAACATTGTTGCTGTCATCACCATGTCATGTCCACAGTAACCTCAGGTCAAGGTGTGTGTCTCTGACCAAGCAGGTCATCTTCCATCTGAAAATGCCTGTTTTCCCCACAGTGGGAATCTGGCTACGGCTTTCCTTCCTCATGTATGGGCCAAATGCAGTGTGTGATCCTTGATGGGGGCCTAATTGGGGATGGGGGAATGGCTATGATGTACATTTGAGGACAATTGGGAAAATGTTAATAAGAACATGTTGGATATAAAAGGAGCATTTTAGTTTCATAGGAAAGAATCCTTGTTCTTAGAAGACATGTGCTGAAAAGCGCAGAGTGACATGCCGTGCTGTCTGCTGCTTACTTTCAAATGTTTTTCTTAAAAAATAGAAAGAATGAAAGGCGTGCGTGTGTGTGTGTCCCTGCACATCACACACAGAAAGATGAGGCAAATGTGGCAAAATGTTAGCAACTGGTGAATCCTTTAGCAACTAGGTGAAGGCTTTATGGGTGGTCATTGTGCTAGTTTCCAAACTTTTCTGTAGGTTTGAAATTTTTCAGAACGCACATTGGGAAAAAAAATTTTTTTTTAATAACTTGGATATTAACCAGTTTTTATTTCATAACCTTTTCTTTCCTTAAAACCCCAATTCCTCCCTGCTGTTCTAATCTCAGGAGGTGACTTTCTCCTTGCTTTCAGTCAGGATGGGCCAGGTTATGATGCAATAACAATCTGAAGATCTCAGGAACTTAAACCATCAAAGGCTTCTTTCTCGCTCATGCTATGCAGCCATTTCAGATCAGTGGGAGATTAAAGCCATCTTTGTGAACATCTCAGGTACCCTCATTCTCACCTCATAAAAGCCTTGTCTCTGAAGTGGACTTTTTTCTTTTATTTTCAAAGGTAAAGGTTTCTTTTCTCTCATTTAAAGATAACTGCTTCACATGAACTCTAGACCTCATCCTCTCTGGGATTTTGCTTCCACAAAATGTACCGACTTCCTCCAGCTCTTACAGTTTCTGCCTCTTTCTCTCCGTGTGCTGAAGTCTCCATGTCTGAGAAAGCTCTATGCAGGATCCCATTAGAGCTTCTAACTTCCCTTCTTCCCTTTCCCTGTTAAACCCTCCAAGCTTGTGGTCTTTGCCAATGTCTCTACTTCCTGACATCCCAATCTCCGTTTTTGCACAAGCTGACATTTGTTTCCAAATTAGATTGAAACTTCCTCTTGCTAAACAAATACAGGCAGATCTCATTTTACTGCACTTCACTTTTACAAATTAAAAGTGCTTCGAAGATACCATGTCTTTTATGAATTAAAGCTGTACGGCAGCACTCTAAGGAGTGAGTCTATCAGACCCATATTTTCCAACAGCATGCATTCACTTTGTGTCTCTGTGTCAGCATTTTTCAGCAATAAAGTATTTTTCGATTAAGTTACGTTCATCTTTTTAGACGTAATGCTACTTTGCACTTAATAGACCGCAGTACAGTATAAACATAGTGATATGAGGGTATATACGATTAGGTTATGTTATTTGCGTGAAAGTCCAAAGTCTGAGTTGTAGTTGAGTCCTTTGCTCAAGAAATGTGCCATATACCCCTATGTGCCATAAGCCCTATGTTGTACCTGATAGGTTGGAACTTACTAAGCTCCCGCCCCTGTTTCTTGAATTTAATTGTGTTTTTCTTTCTTATGGGCGTGTAGATGTTGACCTATTATTGTCATATTAGTACTGAATACATGGGTGTTTGCTTTTCTATTCTTGAAATACTTTACTTAGGAGAATGTTTTCCAGATTCATCCAGGTTAAATACAAAAGATGTAACATCTCCATCTTTTTTCATGGCTGCATAGTATTTCACAGCATATATATACCATAGTTTTGGGCATGTGGGTTGTTTCTTCATCTTTCCAGTTGTGAATTGAGCTGCTGTAAAGGGTCAAGTGAAAATTTCCTTATAAACTTAACTTTTTTTTTTGGAGACAAGGTCTCAAGCTGTCACCCTTGGTAGAGTGCTGTGGCATCACAGCTTACCACAACCTCAAACTCTCAGGCTTAAGCGATTGTCTTCCCTCAGTCTCCCAAGTAGCTGGGACTCCAGGTGCCTGCCACAACACCCAGCTATTTTTTTGTCATTGTTGCAGTTGTCATTATTTTTTAAGCTGGCCTGGGCTAGGTTTGAACCTGCCAGCCTTGGCATCTGTGGCCGGCACCTTACCCACTGAGCTGTAGGCACCACCCCTTATAACTTTTTGCATGCACTGGGAAACCAAACTATTTGTGCATCTTTATAGTGGCAGTCTAGAGCTAGCCCACCTCCAAGGCATACCTGTGGCCACTGCAGTTCTGCCTCCCACTATTCTCTACCTCTGCAGCGTGGCACCATTTACCATTCCCACATTCTTGATTATTCTCTCTTACTTTGATGTTGGGGGTTCTCCTCCTATCCTCTGAGATTGTTCCTGATCTCTCTCCATTTCTCTTCTGCCTTTGTACTCAGGAGCACTCTACAAGGACCCTCCTCTCGCCTTCTCCTTCTGTCTGTCTAATCCCTTCCTCCGAGGGTGTGGTTGGCCATCACATCGTGTGCCTCTCTCTCATGTACCTCTCCAGCCCGGACCTCGTCCCTCCTATGATCTCCCTGTTTGGGCAACTTGCAAGGAATACATTTTAAGTTTAAATCATCACATTTCCTCTTTCCAAACATGTTTTCATGTTTCATCCTCAGAGGCACCATTTTTCTTCCAGTTTTTCAATCTGGTAGAATTTTGTAGGATTCCTTTGACTTATTCTTCATTCCTCACTTTTTCTTTCCACTATCCTACAGTTTTCACTCCAACGAGTTCTCTGCTTTGGGTGCTTGCAACACAGGCTGTCATGAATGTAGCTTCTATCCCAGAGCGTCTGACTGGGGCTTTCTACTTCCTGCTCCTGATTCCGTCCAGGCCTCCCTTCAATCTGCTACAGATCAATTCCTTTTATGCCAACCCCCTAACATGAAGCAACTAAAGAAGCATTATATCTAGACTTCTTGGCTTAGATATAATTCTGACTCTTCATCCCCAGCCCTCTAGCTAAGCCTTCTAGTTTTATTCCAGCCTCTTTCTCTACAAATGCTCAATTCTTCTATTTGGCCTGTTCCCTCCCCTCTTCACTCTTGTCCTCCCTTTATTTCCACCCTCTCCTTTTTTCCTTTATTACATTTTTCACCAAGTTGCCCTGCTCTCCCCCTTCTATTTTCTCTTTCCCTTTCATCCTTCTGTTTCTCCTTTCCTTCCTCTTCTGCATTTCCTTAGCCATTTTTTAAGACTTCATTCAATTTCCACTTCCCCAGAGAAGGTGTCTCCCACTGACTAGGCTTGCAATGAGTTTTTCCTTCTCTCACTATGACCAGAGTTAGTTTAAACAGTTTATGGTAGTCAGTTATTTAGCACATGTTATTCTTTTCTTTCCAATTAACTCGTGAGCTCTTTGTATTTCTACATAGAAACTACCCCTGTTCTGGCCATCACTGTGGTCAACAGATACTTATGAGTTGATGAATTAATATCTTTGAGGTCCAATGGAAAGTATTGGTTATATTTTTTATTCTCCTTCCCTGGAAAGAAGCACATCTTCAAATTTCTGACAATATTTTCTTTTCCTCCTCAACCCCATATAGAGAAATTTGGCCCCTGAATGAGTGGCTGATGATTTCAAAGTCCCAGTTCAGGCCATTTCTTCATTATTATACTGCTAACTAATCCTGTATTGTAGAAATAGTTACATTGTTTTCATGCCTTTTCATCCTTGCCTTTCCCATATTTTCTATATTTGCCATTTCAGTGATGAATAATAGTGCTTTAACTTACATTAATTCGTTTAACCTCCTGCATGATTCTTTTAGGGCTGGCAATATTATTAGATTGGTATTATTGTGATCGTGCAAAAATGACAGTGGACCTCAAAGGACTTCAGCTGGCCCAAGATCACACAGATTGGACTCAATTCAATTTGTTTTTTTCCTCAATTGATTCATAGCCCTTTGCTCCTTCCAACACTTTAAGTCCATTCTGATCCAGATGTCCTTCTTTTGAGTTTTCACAGTTCCCATCTAGTAAAAAGTATGTATTATATAGCAGTGTAATCATTAATTTATAAGTCTATCTATCCTATAGTAACACCATGAACTTACTGACAGTAGAGACCAGATCTTATTTAATTTCATATTTCTAGTGAATAGCACAGGAAATGTTGGGAGAATGTCTGAATTAAAACAAGAATGAAAGAATCCACGAATGGGAGAGGATTGTCACTCGTCCTGAGAACTTAGCACAGCCTTCAGATTGTGTGCTCTCCAAGGTGCATTGTACAGGATTGAAAAGAATCTTCAGAATTCTTTCCCTTAAATCTCCTCACCTATCCCATTCTCCTCCAACAGTCTGGTTATCCTCAAAAATATACATCTCCCTAAAGTTTGTGGTCTGGTGCAAGATCATAGCTCACACAGCCTTGGGTTCATAAGGCTAATTATTGGCTAGCTGAGTGGCTGTGGACATGTTTTTAATCACCTATGTCTCAATTTTCTCATCTGTAAAATGAGCACAATATTAGTAAAACTTCATAGAATTGTTGTGAGAATTCAATGGCATAACTTATTTAAAGACCTGAGCACAGATCTTGGAACATAATAATTTATTTGTTCAGTGAAAGTTAATGATTATTATTCTAGGGAAAGGTGATGAATGTGCTTCTGGACCACAGCACAGGGTTCACTCACTAGCATGTTTTTAACTTTAACCCTTAAAGGTCTTTCCTTGGCCAAAGTAAAGCAGAGGGTGTAAGACAGCCATCCCTAAACGCTATTTTCATCTGAATAATTCTGAGGAAAAGTGGGATGAGATGACCCTGGCGGGTCCTTTTCAGCACTTCTTAGAACCTCATAGAGAGTTAGAAAAAGGGGTTGTTTGCCATTTATATTTGTAAAATGGTCCCTCTCGCCGCCTCCCCCTCTATCTCCTGTTGTGCTGTTTCCAGAGCAGTTGTAATGCATCATGTGTGCATGCATGTGCATGTATGTGTGTGCGTGTGCATGTATGTGTGTGCGTGTGCGTGTATATGTGTGTGTGTGCGTGCGTGTGTAGGCGTGTGCGTGCATGCACATGTGAGCATTAATTATTATTCCCTTAATAGCCTGAGCTTCTATCAGGTGTCCAGAGACAATGAAATAAAGTGTCGCCTTGGATGTTGCTGGGGCACAGCTAGTGCATGTGTAATTCATCTCCTGGGGCAGAGAGCCACATAGAGTTACCGTTACACTGATGCCATTTATCACCAAATGCAGGGCTTTGAATTTAGAGGATGGTGGGTCACATCTGAGATAATACAGATTATCTCAGTTTTACCAGATCTCCAGGGAAAAGATAGCAGCTGTTTCCTTCATCACAAAGCACTGCCCCCAACCAGTCCATTTTATAGGCGGGCAAACTGAGGTCTAACGAAACAAAACTACACACAAACCTAGTTTGAAAGGGACTCACAGAGGGCTGTAGTCAATGTCTTGCACTTATGTCAAATTGGAAAGGGATTGATGTTTGGCATCAGAAAGAAAGACCTAGATTTAAACCCTGTAACTCCGCTGCTATGAAAACTATGGCAAGCTTTATTTCCCCTAAACCTTGGTTTTTAATTTTATAAGTCAGAACTGTGATATTTTGGGGGTCATTTAATCATTCATTTCTTGTTCATATGCTTGTTGGGAACACATTACGTACCAGGCTCTAATGTTACAAGAATTAAGTGGCTGTACAGATGTGTATCTGATCAAATGCTTGGTGGATGGTGGACACTCCATGAAAGTCTGCTCTCCTGTTCTGAAGACTTGCTGCTTTGACTGACCTTTCTGCAGGGATGAAGTCCCCCAGCCCCCTTTGAGAGGGAGCCGGGCCTGGTGTATTTGCAGACTGACTGCACTCTCCGTGTCCCCACTCCCTCTCCACCCTCAGAGCTTTTCCCTTGGGGCTTTTAGGACTAGAATACCCCAGTAACTCTGACAGCTGATCTTTGAGGGGAGAGAAATCTCTGGCACTGTAGGCCCTAAGTGACAGCACAAGGGTATTCAAAATGATCCTGCTCATACTAGATAAAGGTGGCTTGTCAAAGAGGGACAGGTTGTTCTCAGCAACAGCTCAGGGGAAGCCTGACAAGTGAGCAGCAGTACCCATACCAGAACCAGGCCTGTGGTGTTTCTGGTGCTCCACCAAGGTGAGAAAGATGTGAGGGACACAGGGACACAGAATGCCCGGGAAACAGGTCAACTGCGGGGGAGGACCAACTAGCAGTAAGGATTATTGGGGCAGTGGGGCCCAAAGCTGTCACTCTCACCTCACCTTTGCTCTGAGTTTCTTCTCCACCATGGTTCCAAGAAGGGACCTCTGTCCTCTCCTTGACGCTGCTCTCCTGCATGTACGACCCTTGTTAGTGCCCTGCTTCTCTTTCCATTGTGGCCTTAGCCGTGGCAATAAATGCAGGAAAATATAACAACATAATCCTCTTCACACCATTCATTCCCCAAAGGTCCTTATTCGGAATTCTCCATTTATCTGGTCATTAGATCTAATTAAATCCCTCCAACTTAGAGCACTGATGAGTGGCGCCACTTTCTCTTGCCAATTAAAATAGAGGAGATTAAAGAATGCCCTCGACACTTTGTCCTTGTGAGGGTGGTGGCAGGGGAAGGGGCGGGGAGGACAGAAGACTGTCCTTTATCTTTGAGGGCAGCATTGATACACCCTGGGCTCCTGCCAGGGAAACATGTCCTTTGCCTGGCTTTTCTAGCTGTGGTCTTGAATGTACCTTGGTCTGTTGCCTCTTAACAGAAACATCTACTTCTTTCCTAAGATGGTTTGAAAAGCTTAAACAAAGGATACTTAGGGTGAGATAAATGAATAAGAAACAAAAACAGAAATAAGGATTGGAGAAGAAGAAAATTAACAAATACCTTAATCCAAAGGGTTAACTAACACATTTGTGGCCATTGATACACTGTCTGGTTAGAGCTTCCTGGTAGCTGAGGCAAAAAAGGAAATATAGTGTCATATTTTTTTCATCATTTAAAAGGGGCAAATGTACTTTTCTACTATCTCCTATTCTTAGGAAATTTTAAAAAAGTCTCATGTAGCACTTCATTTAAGAGACACTGGATGATATACAATATTTTTGACAGTTATTGTTTTATATTCAATAGGTTCGGGGTGTTCAGAGATTCAGAATAGTGCTTTTTGCTTTGAAGGATTAATTTGCCCATACAGGATTCAAATAGTGACCTCAGCTTTACCAGGACAGTTCTCAGGTCACCACACTGGGTCAAGTAGGGAGGGGGGAAAGACTACAATTTCTACATCACATCTGAGTTCCTCAGCAGGGTCCTTCTAAAGAAGTTTCCCTACTCTTGGCTCCTCTAAACACAGTTCTGCCTTCTCTGCCTCCACCACTGCCGGGTTTGGCTTTTGAAGACAGTCATCAGGCAGAATTAGGGGGGTTGGCACTTTGGCACATAGAAGCAGGCTCCAGGCTCCCCCTCTGGAAATCGTCCCAGCCTCATCTTCTGTCTTTGCGTGTTAGTGAAGACTTAAAAGAATTTTTTTTTTAAATCCCTCTTCTCTTGGCACTCCAGGGTCTTATTTTGGGAGGACAGGCACGAAAATATTCTTTTGAGCCTTCTCTGCTACTCCAAGTGGAATACACGCTTGAGTGGCTGAGGGGATTTGAAAGCGGGGGTGTGGAGGCAGAGGAATGGGTGGGGGGGGTGTCTCAGCACCTCAGCCCTGAGCTTCACTCTCTTTCAGGAAGCAATGGGGGGAGCGGCAGACTTCCAGGTAGGCACAGGCCCACAGGGCAGAGAGCTCCCCCAAAGGAGAGTTTCAGTGCACAACTTCTTCTCTTAAAAGACTCCAAACCAGAGCCTTGGGCTAAGTCAAGGTGGAGCTGAAGCTCTGCCTATCCCGCCCACCCCACCCCATTCTGAGCACTCACAGCCCTTCCCCCAGGTCTATGCCCTCCCTGACCATGTCTTTAATACACTCCCAGATAAGAGATCCCAGTTTGCCCTTGACTCCACAAAGTTCTCATTCAATGATCCTTTTAAAGACCTGCTTTTTCCTCTTGTATTCCTGTGTCCATTGCTTGGCTACCTAACTGACTCCTAAGTCCTGGATTTATTCCTGCACTTTGGACTAGCTCTCTGTTCTTCTTCGTTATCAGCCTAGCTGCGACACGGGGTGCCTCTGCAATTGACTAAACGTTATTGTAGATGTGAATGGGGGGGTGTTCACAGATGAGATTAGTGGGCGTGGTAGGTGGCCCTCCCCAGTGTCGGTGGGCATCCCCTGATGTGCTGAGGGGCTGAACAGGAGGAGGAAGGAAGGTCTCGTTTTCTCCCCCTGACTTGTGCTGGGGCCTGTCTCACCTGCTCCTGTCCTTAGACTGGAACTTACTGCTTCTCAGGCCTCTGGGTTTGGTCTGGACTGTGTCCTCAGCTCTCCGGGGTCTCCAGCTTGAGATGGCAGGCCATGGGACTCCCCAGCCTCCGTGGTATGTGAGCGGTTCCTCCTTTTATGCGCCATGCATAATCCTTGGCTCTGTTTGTCTGCAGAGCTCTCACTGACCACCCGGCAGTGCCTCTGCTGCCCTTGAAGCTGCCTCCTGGATGCCGATCAAAACCTGAAACCCAGCAGTTTCTTTTCTCACTGACCACACTGTGCTGAGGCCAAGCCCTATTGTGCTGGAGCATGTTTCTGATTTTAAAACCGGGGCTGTTTTCATGCTGTGGCAGCTGTCACCTGTTCGCTATCACTGACAGCAGGGAGAGAGCAAAGCAGGATGGAAATGCAGGGAAAACGAACGATGGTAAAACCTGCCCTTGACTAGTTACCTCAAGGGTACTCTCCACTTCCAGTCAAAGCCCCCTGGAACTTCTTGTGCCAGTGCCGGGAATGTGGTTGCTCTTTTCATTGTGATTCCAGCAGAGTGGGGTGAGATGCCAGGGGACGGGTGCTGGTCACAAACTGCGTGCACCCTATTTGGTTATGGGAGAAAACGGTGGCTCTGACAGCCTCTCCTTGTGTGACCTGTGCAGGAAGCCCCTTAAACTGGGCGGTCATCAACAAATAGGCTTTTTTGTGTGTGAGGATTTAATGAGATGATATGTTGAGTGCATGGCGTGATTCCTGGCACAGTGGAAGGTGTACCACCCAGGCCAGCTCCGCCTCTGTCTTCTCCATTCCCTGTTTCCCTTCTCCCTCCCATCCTTCGGCTTTCCAAAGTTCCTGGACTCCGTTTCCCTGAGCATCTCAAAGGCGAGGGAAGCTGGCACTGCCAGTTGCAGTAGGAGCATCATCTCCAAAGGGGGCGCTCTAAGATCAGGAAAAAGGCCTTTGGGGACCTTGCTGTGCGCCTCTGAGGACTGTACGCTGGTACCTACCCTGGCTGGACATTTAAAAAATGACTTTTCTGAAATCTTTGCCTTGATATGCTATCAATTTTTCCAGATGCCTTTTCAATATCTGTCTACAGAACTGTATGAAATTATAGTAAGTCGTACAGCTGAGGGGACGACGCTATGACAGACATCTCTGGCTTGGATGAAAGGAGCTAGCGACACGCTCCTGGCAGTGGGTCCATTCCAGGGGCAGCCGGGCTGCAGGCCTCCACCTGCTCGGGAGATGCCGCCGCGGTTGCCCTCTCTCCCTCCCCCAGGTCTGCGCCCTGGGTGGGCAGAGCATCTAGGCCCCAGGGTCTGGGCAGCGCAGGGGGACAGGCTGGCCCAGGTGTCCCTCCGTCTGCCAGACAGACCCACAGTCTTAGGATGGGGCCAGGAGAGGACGAGGGCCTCGACAGCCTTCCCTAAGCCCTCCTGGATTGGAGAAGGGAGAAGATCAGTAGAGCGGTCTAGGGGAACAGCCCGGACATGATAACAGACACCTAAACCCGTCAGCCCCTTGGGAGGCGGGAAGGAGGACTCTGCACCTCCAAAAGGCCCCCCGCCACTCGCCTCACCCCATGTGTTACTTTTCAGGGCGCGCAGGGCAGACAGCACATCCCACCAAATTCTTGGGAAAAGGATGCGAGAAAAGTGCATAGTCCCCGTATGGGAATGAGGGAGTGAATCCGCACCTAAAATTAACCGAAAGCCTCCCTTCTGGAGGGGCGCTGCCCCTTCTGTGGGAGGACGCGAGGCTTTGAAGGGACTGACCTCCTAGAGACGTCCAGGGAGGGTCAGAAACGCTCCTGTTACTGCAGAGCCCTGGGGAGGACCAGGGTGGCTGCACAGTGGCCTCCAGGACATGAGGGGCGCTGCTGTGTCCTCCCATGATGCAGTCCACGCATCTGGGCACCGTGAGCCCGAGAGTAGGACGATCCAAGCACGTGCTACGACAACCTGCGGGCTGCTATTTAACAGGCTTGTCATCCTGTCGGCTTTGTCCACCTACCAGGATGGTTTCCCCCGAGCTCTCCAGAGTGGGCGGCTGCTGAGGCTCCCATGTGCAGTAGATAACAGACCCTTTGCCTTGCGTGAATCGCAGGAAGTTAGGAAGCTTTTCTTTGCTGTTGGGAGGAGACCTCTGGATCCAGGCGGTGCTCTCCGAGGTCAGCGAGGGCAGCAGAGATATTGTCAATTACAAACCTGTCCTTCGAGCCTCGGGGCAGGGTGGTGACAGGCTCGGTCTGCAGGTGGATGCTCTCCCTGTCTGGAAGAAGCAGCCTTGATGACCGGAGGCTGGGGGGGGGGGGGGGCGGTGGTGGCTCTGAACTCATTGAAAACGAATGCACCTAGATGACAGCACCCCAGGGGACAATTGTGTCCTATCAAGGGGGTTCTGTTTGAAGGGAGTCTAATAACTGTCTTATTGGTGTGTTAACCTCAACCGTGCATACTTAACCCTGCACCCCTGGCTCAGAGCCCCTATCACAGTGGTTGTGGCATCAGCCACCTACACCAGAGCTGGCGGTTCAACCCAGCCCGTGCCAGCTAAATGACAATGACAACTGCAACAAAAAATCCACAGGTGTTGTGGCCGGCGCCTGTACTCCCAGCTACTTGGGAGGCGGAGCAGGAGAATCGCTTGAGCCCAGGAGTTGGAGGTTCCTGTGAGCTGTGATGCCACGGCACTCTTGAAGCTTTATCACAAAAAAAAAAAAAAAAAAAAAAAAGAAAGAAGGAAGAAAGGAATCCTGCCCCTGAGGTTCCCACACTTGTTTGGTTCACAGTCCTAAAGAGCTAATAATTGCATTTTCCCCAGTAGCTAAGGTCAAACAGCTTTATAAGAATTAATGCCCTAACAAGTTAGTAGCCATTTAAAAAATATAAACTGAAAAAAATGTATTACATTCTTAAATAACTTTAATGATTTTAATTACTTACTAATGGGATGTGTGTGCCTGCACAACTTCTCAAATCTTCGACATTACCACTTTCCTTTCATGATGGTTTCCCTGTAACACTTACTTCTTAAAACAGCGACCACAGAAAACCTACTTTCAAAAAGGTATAACCTAATTGAAAAAAAAAAAAAAATCGTGAGATCTTATGTCCAAACTGCCAACTACTGTGAGTTAGTATCGCTCAGTGTCTGGCAGATGTTGAGAATCTGCGTCTCAACATCTGTGTTATTTCCAAAAATTAAAACATTCTGTAGGGCCATGCAGGGTCACTATTATACACCCAGGACTCCTGGTTGTATAATTTGGGTAGTGTGGTTCTACTCTATAAATTTATTTCCTTGTGTTGAAGGAAGTGGAGTGAATTAGAAGCCACATTGGGAACAAAGAATGGGGAGAAAAACATTGCTGAGATTAAGCTGTGTCTTAACTTTCTCAGGATCCATTCTTGGGTTCTTTTCCCTCCATGGAGGATGGGAGGGCCGGGGCCTTTCCTTCGGGTGTCGAAGACAGATTGCGCATCTCCATGGGTCAGAGGACTGGCCCCTTGAGTCGTGTCTGGTGTCCCTGGTCACTTCTCTACAACTCTTTCCAGATAAGTATTTCCTGTTTTCTTTCCATCTTCAACAAATATGTACCCTAGGATGTGTACGATTACAGAGGCAGAAAGCCGAACTCAGGAGCGAGACTGCTCCCTGGGTGACTTTGGGAGCAACTGACTTCTGCTTTAAATTCTACATCTGCAAAATGGGCTTCATAAAATGAGACACCTCACTGGTTTGCCATGAGACTGAAATGACCAGAGATAAGAACAATGGTTGTTTTTCATGATTCCGTGCAGATGCCTGGGCAAACAGCAACAGCAAAACAGATATGGCCCCTTCTCTACCTGGCTCACCGGTATTTGGCCAAACAATTAATTGATCACAATTTTTTTTCTTTTATTCATGGATCCCTAATCCATTTAATTGATCACAATTTTGCTGTGTGTTTAAGGAAGTGTGGTATTCTATGGGAGTATGTTAAGTAGGGCTTTAACTTAGGGGTCTGTGTGTGTGTGTGTGTCGTGGTGGTACTGGTGAGTCTTCTCAGAGTAAATATCCTTGAAGTCAGGACTGAAAAGGTGGTAAGAGTGAGTGAGGTTGAAATTCAGTGGGTGGAGGAGAATGGAAGAGTTTTCCAAACAGAAGGAACACGGGGACCAAGACCTCGAGACACTGGTTAGGGTGAAGAACAAGGGGTAAGTCAATCAGGGGCAAAATCATCCAGGGACCTGGTAGTCCTTATTTGAAAACTTAAGATTTTTTCCAGGAATGATGGAGAGCCATTAACGGGTTTTGAGCAGAAGAATGACATGACTTTATGTCTTATAAAAGATCACTCTGGTTGTTGGCTGAAGATTGGACTCCAGTGGCAAGAGGGAAAACAAAAAGACCAGTTGAGATTTATTTGTAAATTCTCTGGAGGGAGATTAGTGGTGGCTCTGTGCCTGGTGGTGGTGGAGAAGAGGACAGATTTGAGAGATAATTTGGAGGTAGAAAGGATACGATGGCTTGATTGCAGGGGTGGGGGGAGAAACCAGGTACACACTCGGGAGTCTCTCCAGGGCAGCTGAGGGAGAAGAAAGGTGGAGCACAGTGACAGACGGGGGCCCAGAGGAGGGAGAGTGTCCATCACAGGCTCTAGGTGGTGTATTCAGGAGCAGGTTGCCCCACATTCCCAACCCACTTCCCGCGAGCGTGTCTTAGAAAATTGAAATGAAACAGGCTTCCTGTATTTCTCTTCTGAAATATCCAGATAACCATCTCAGGTCTTCACTTTGTTTTGTACAAAGGCCAGAGCATCAGGGATAAAGCACAAAGACTTACATGAGGCAAAGAACCCACTGTGGCTTTAGAGTTCTTAATTGAACCTAAGACCTATTTGGAGTAATTAGAAACCAAGTTTATCATCATGCTGGCCACGTCCAGGCCTGTCCAGATTCACTGGCAGTCCCTTTCTCCACCCACCTCTGTTGTCATCTTTCTTTCTTGTATTTAAGAAAAAAAGTTTTTGATATTAATTAAGTTACATGGCAATTTCCTCCCCCTAATTAAAGTGGAACCTTTTCACAAGACACTTTGAAGTGTGGCTCTGTGGATATAAGAAACTTTTCATCCTCCACCAGAGCTCTGTAGTGTCTCTTCATATTGTTCACTTCAGTCAGAATAAAACTCTTTCTGATAATGAAGGGAAGAGCGTTTAACTTTCTCCAGCTATCTCACGGTCTGGTCTGCCTGGAGCAGGGTGTAGGGAGCCTGCTGGAGCCTCCGTCTCAGGTGGGGTGGGGGGGCCACAGGCCATGGCTCAGGTGCATCTGGGAAGGGGCCGCTGGGGTGGCAGGGCTGGAAGGTGGATGAGGGAGACAGAAACTTGACCAACAGGTGGCTGGGAGCCCCTGGGCTCAGGGAGATTGGACGAGCAACCGCCATGCCCCACTCCTGGGCAGCTGCTCAACTCTCTCAACTTCTCCACGTGAGCTTGGATGTCCTTGATGAAAAGTATCATTGCTGGATTGTGGGTCTTTCCCCTCTGATTTCCAAGGAACAGTTCCTACACTTTGTTTGGGCTCAGAGGACCCCACTAGGATTCCCAGAGATGGAAGTGTGACTATGACCCAAAAAGAAAAGAGAGGAAAAGAAGGAAAAAAAAAAAAAAAAAAAAGAAAGAAAGAAAAGAAAATAGTGACTAATTCTCACATAAATTTGATTTAATTTTGACCAAAGTGCATTACTTAAACATTAATTTCTAATTCAACTTGTTAATATGTTGTTTAGGATACTGCATCCTCATTTTTTAGTGAAATATGTTTGTAATTTCCCCTTTATAATAATTTATTTTCTTCAATTTTAATATCAGGTGTATCCAGAGAAAGTAGAATGATTTTGAAGTATTTCTTTGTTTTCCATTATCTATAAAATTTGGCATGATCTGTTGTTTGAAATTATCTTTTACTTTTATTTATAAATATTAGTTGTCTATTTTTTTTGAGACTTAAAAAAAATAAGAAATAGAAGTTAACTGAATGATTCCATATTGAATCTCAGAGTCAAAGCTTTCTATAATAGACATACTCTTATTTGACAATATGAATGTTACTTTCTTTACATTATTATTATCATTGCTTAATATTTCGATACAGCACTTTTCTGATTTCTTTTTTGAATGTATTTATGTTTGTTTGTTCTTTACGAGGTTTATTTTTCTAGTCCTCATTTAAACATTGTTATTGTTATTAAATTTTAAGCCTTTTTAATTTTGTGAAGACAAAAAATGGAAATCTAATAAATACATGTATATGTAAAAAAATAAAATAAATTTTTTAAAAAGTATTTCAATATGTAAATTCTTAGTTATGACCACTTGAATAGATTCAATAATACAATTACTAATCTCATGCTTACACATGATTTCATATGTAGAATTACTGCTAATGAAAGAGCCCCAAGTGCAGACCAACACAAATTTGTTGTGTTGGTGACTCAAATGCTATTAGCAGCTTTTCCATCAGTGTTATGATTTTCAAAATGATGAAAAACTCCCATTAAAATGGCAAACAAGATAAAATACAATCTTCCCTCAATTTATACTGAATTAAAAACCACCACGTAACTACATCAGGGAGGATTTCGGGAAGACCTGATTTAAGAGAAGGAAAGGCTTTTTATCATTACAGAAACTCAAAAAAGTCTAAATTTTTTTAATTAATATATAGCAATAGGGCAGCGCCTATGGCTCAAAGGGGTAGGGCGCCAGCCCCATATGCCAGAGGGGCAGGCTCAAACCCAGCCCCAGGCAAAACCTGCAAGAAAAAAAAAAAGATACAGCAATATATTAAGTCACTTAGAAATATTATGGCATATAACAGTCCAAAAAGCTTAAAAGTTAAAGCAAGTTGCCTCTGAGAAGGAGGACTCTATTGCCCAGATGAGAGTGCTGGGGCATCACAGCTCACAGCAACCTGAAACTGTTGGACTAAAGCAATCCTCTTGCCTCAGCCTCCCAAGTGTGGACTTATTTTCTACAAAGATAAAATCATGCAAAGATATTTTGCATTTATGTGTAAAATGGAGTTCAGTTCCAGGCTGAGATGAATGTCTAGATAGACATGCCATGAATGTCTAGAGGATATTTGAAAGTCACGAATGAAGTGAGATGATTCTCTGCACGCAGGACTGTCCTGGGAGATGTGGGGTTTCTAACATTTATTTTTCTCCCAGTATCTTTTTCTGGAAAGTTCTTTGTCTAATCTCTCTCTATATATTTCCAGTTATAGGTGGAAGGGCAAAGCAAATGTTTTCACGAGCTTCCTAAGTTCCTCCTAGGTAGCGGAACTGCCCCCATGAGAACGACGTGTAAAGCCCACCTTTACATTTAGCACTTACGTCATACATTGTTGCAGAATCCTGCTTTTCTTTTGCAATGGTACATTAAGAGTAAGAGCCAAACTACCCGGTTTGTAAGTCAGTCCTTAAATACAGCCCTCAAATATTTGGACCAAATACAAGTTGTCATTTAAAAAAAAAAAAAAATTGGAAAAAGTAACAAAAACGTCTGGTTCAATTTACTGCCTTTAAGTTATTCACAAATAATGAGTAGCCAGGAAAGTTAGATGCTCAGAAATGTGTTCAGATCACTGTTGCTTTATTCTTTTATTAGGAGCAGGAAGAGTGAGTAGGTTTCTCCAAGTTACAAAACACAGGAAGGACCATCTAAAAGTAGGCTCGTGACGGGGTGAGAGAGGGCTTCTCCTGACACAATACTTTTTAAAAAGAGAGAGTGAGAGAGACAAATACTCTTTTTTTTTTTTCAGATTAATATGAGGGTACAAATGATTATAATTATAAATGCAATTATAAATGCAATTATAAAATGCAAATATAAACATTATTTGCATTAGTTAGCTAAGGTCTAACCCATATTTGCACCCTTCCCCGTTCAACACAGGGCTGGAAGTTCTAGCTGATACAAGCAAGAAGAGGATATGAAGGGCATCTAAATGGGGGCAGAGGAGGTCAAACTCTCACTCTTTGTTGATGATATGGTCTTAGACTTAGAAAACCCCAGAGACTCCACCACAAGACTCTTAGACGTGACCAAGAAATAGAGTAACATCTTGGACTATGAAATCAGCGTCCACAAATCAGCAGCTTTCATATGTGCCAACAGCAATCAATGTGAAAATCAAATCAAGGACACAATATCCTTTGCAGTAGCTTCAAAGGAAATAAAATACCTTGGAATTATCTAACAAAGGAGGCAAAGGATCTCTACTGAGAGAATTATGAAACCCCGAGAAAAGAAATAGTGTTAAGATTATGTTCTTGACTGGGAAGAATCAACATCATTAAAATGTCTACACTACACAAAGTGATCTACAGATTTAATGCAATCCTCATTAAAATACCAACATCATTCTTTGGAGAACTTAAAAAATATTTCTTCATTTTGTATGGAACCAGGAAAAATCCATACAACCAATGCAATTCTTAGAAATAAAAACAAATCCGGAGGCATTATTTTACCAGACTTCAGTTTATACTACAAGTCCACAATGATCAAACAGCATGATAATGGTATGAAAAATGTATATGAGGCAAATACTCTTTGAAATCACATCTTACAATCTTCCTCATTATAAGTGATACACAGTGAAGTGTCTCCACAATATACTTCTTATGACGTAGGAGGAGACACCAAGCCATACGAATCTGTCCCAATTTATGGAAAATTTTGGCATTAAGTAGCAAACAAGCAAGAATGAAGCAGCAAGAACTAGACCTTCAGATATGATGGCTCTGAGAAAAAAGATAGTATCATGCTTATGTTGAGTCCATAATAGTGTGACACCTTTTTAAATTAAAAATTGGTGGAATAAGTTATGTAAATGAAAACCAAGATAAATCGAATGTCTGATAAAGACAAAAAACTACATGTCTCTGTCACAGATAATATTAGCATGAGTATAATGTGGTCAACATGAATTAATAAGTTAAAATTATTGAGTTATTTAACATAACCCTATTAAGAATTAAGGAAAGAACCAATTCAAGAGAGGAAACTCTCCTATCATTATAGACATTCAAAAAAAAGTCTAAAATTTTTAAATTAAGATATGAGAATTATATATGCATTACTTAGAAATATGATTTTACTGAAGAAAGAGCTGAGAAAATTAAAGCAAGTTGCCACTGGGATCCAGAGTCCAGAGTGAGGAATTTATTTTTCATTGCAAATATCAGAATACTTTTTTCTTTTTATTTATACAGCTATTATCTTGATAAAATGTTAGTACTCACATTTCTAAGAAGGCCTATAATCAAGGACTATGAGTCACATGAACTTTTAAAGGATATATTTATCCCATCTCGAGTCCTGTTAAAAATAGAATGTCTTAGTATATTGTTTCAGTCACAAAAATTCAAATTCTCAAGACTGCAAATATGGTGAAGAACCTGAGCAATTTTAGATGTATTTTCTCAGATGTTGGTTTAGTAGCAGCCTGTGGACTAGAAATTTTAAACCCAGAGCCATAATAACTTAATGCAAACCACACATTTCTGGCTAACTTCTCTGCCATAAGTTATTTTGTAAATTGAAAAGGCTGAACTAAGTCTGCAAGTTGAGCCCACATTTTTTTGTATGTGACTCAATGCCTTATTAGGATTTCTTAAAATATTTTTTGTAGCTAAATAGGTGTAAAGAATTGAGGTCCACTCTATAGAAGGAAAAGATTGTAATCCTTTTACTGGGAACCTTCATGTTAAAAAAAAAAAAAGAGAGAGAGAGAGAGAGGGAAAAAGGGGCTTATTAAAAAAGTCCTCTACTCTAGGGAAAATTATGATTTTAAGGATTATGAACCTGTCAGTCTGTAAGTTATGAGCTAACGGCGGCATCTGAGGTTTTGATTAATGTGCTCGTTATTCAGTTGACCCTGCTTGCTAGCCTTGACAAGTAGAAAGATCTGCAGTGCTAATGTTACTGCAAGTAGAAAAAACGTGAGAGTTGCTTCTGTAAAGCTAAGTGATAGTGAAGTCTGTGCAGCAGTGATCTAATAAAACATGTGCTTAGTACTTCATGGCTTAAATTCTGGGCCTCCAAAAAAGGCTTCATTCTTTCCCAACTGTTGGAAGAATTTCAAGCCAAGGAGACTGAACTGTGCCATGTGACTCATATCTATACCAAAGAGGGCACGCCTACAGCCAGAGATTAAAGCAGGAGTGAGAGCTTTAGGTATCTCTTCTGGTACCTTTTGCTCCATTGCAATGCTTTATCTAAGAAACTTAGAGGAAGATGAACCATTGCAGATGCTAAAAGGGCCCACAAAGTGTAGATGAGGTTGATGCTCTAGACTTATTGTCAACCTCTACAATACTGGGTGAGGCATGTGCAGAACATTCACTCATTCATTTCCTATTGAGTACTGACTGTGCGCCAGGCGCTCCACTGTATGCTGGGAAGACAAACATAACAAGATACGTTTCCTGTGGCACTAAGAGCCCGGAACCCACAAGGCATACCTTTAATGAGTTCTCTGTCTACTTTCAACCTGCATAAGGCTTTCTCTACAGACACAAAGTAGCAGACCAGCGGAACACCTTCATGACCCTAGCCAACATTGTTTGAGGATTGTTCTAAGCACCTGATGTGTTTACTCATTTCTCTCAACAACCCTATGAGGTTGTTACTAACATCTTACCCATGTTATAGGTAAGGAAATGAAGCACAAAAATAAAAGTACCTGGACCCAAGTTTATACATCCTGGCTCTAGGCCTGGTGGGTCTTGAGGATGCTAGTCGATTACCTCTTTCACACAATAAAGGCAAACCAAATGGAAAGGTACAGGAGAATAAAGAGGCATTCCTACTGCATGGTCCCAGAAGTGAGTCCTCCAAGATAAAGGGAGTAGGTCATGCCAGTGCAGCTACCTGGACAGGGTCTGGGCTAACAACACCATGTTCAGGGTGCATACCCTCCTCTCCCTACACCAGAACCCTCACTCCAAGAAGTATTATCCTGATGAATTCCAGACAGCTATTAACAAAACTAGGCTGTGATCATGAAGCAGTAAGGCTAAGACTTGTTAATATTAGATTGAACAGAGAAGACGTAATGAAAAAGGACAGGGAAAATAACCAATGGCGTACAGTCTTCTGGTATCTTTTGCTCCATTGCAGGGCCTTATCTGAGAAACTTAGAGGAAGATGAACCATTACAGGTGCTAAAAGGGCCCACAAAGCATAGAAGAGGTCGATGCTATACACCTGCTGTCAACCTCTACACCACTGGACAACGAGGCGTGTGCAGAGCAGGAAGATACACTGAGACTGCTGGACGTGGGGAGGGAGGACGAGAAGACGGAAGTGACTCACAGAAAGGATGACAAGTGCCTATGGGAACCTCCTGGAAGCGAGCTCCTGTCTGTGGAATTTTCTGTCAACTCCACCTCATCTAAGAAGGTAGATGAAGGATAAAGACTAAAAAATGCAGAAAGCAACCTCCCCACCAGCATATATGGTTATTTATATAAGAGGAAAGCCATTCCACCCAATGAAAAAAAAAACAACTTACCATGAAGTCAAGAAAAGGAAAGAACTTTTGACATTCCTTTTCCTCCCACTTCTCATTGCTACGCTCAAGGAACAACCAAAAGAAAGAGGAAGGAGGAAGAGGGCAGGAGGACGATGTGTCGTTCCTCCCTCGAGTCAATGGAGAGCCTGCTCTGCCACAGAAGCAAGAGGGAGGTTTGAATTGAGCACGAGAGTGACATGTTCAATAGGCCAGTTTGGGGGGGGGGATTAATATGAGGGTGCATATTATTAGGTCCCATTGTTTGCATTTTAATAACTAAACGTGACAGCAATGATAGAATGAAACTGAAATATTATAAAGGTGTCCTCCAGCACAGTAGGTAAAAGGATTGACAGGTCCCAGGGAGAATTAAAAGTCAAATGTTTGCAGCACAGTTACCCTGAGTGAGGTCCCTCAGGTCCCTCAGTCAACCCAGTTACAAGTTGATTTGGTTTATGAGGTGAAAAAATCATCATTGACTACAGAAATAATCTTAAGATGTATCTTTAACTACCCCAGTAGAAAATCCTTACTGAAGTAATTCTAGTTTAAAGCTGACTCCATGGCTAATTGTGAGTTCTTAATGAATACATGGTAAAAAAATATTTTTTAAATGTCCAGTGTATACTACACAGAGGTGACCAATTAATTTTTCTGCATTCAGATCCCAATATGACAGATGAGATCAGTAATAAATATCATAATTTCAATGAAAAAGTGATTTACATTTGGATATCTGCCTGAATCCTCCTGAACCAAACTTGCCATCCTTAGTATTTCTTTTGGTATATCCCAGTTCATATTTTTCTCACACTGTGATTAAGAAATAACTTTGAAAGTATAAATTATATTACCCAAAGAAAATGTATCTTCGTGTTTCATTTTGCTTTGTAAAGTGATATTTTAAAAGCAATCTTAAGCCAAAAGCACCAAGCTGGAGGAGTCATTTTACTTGATTTCAAATTATACTACAAGGCTATAATAACTAAAATATCATGGGGCTGGTATAAATGCATGATACGGAATAAAGGAACAGAATGGAGAACCCAGATATAAAACCACATAGCCACAATCAACTGATTTCTGACAAAGCAGACAAAAATATACACTGGGGATAGGACACCCTAGTTAATAAATGCTGCCGGGAAAATTGGATAGCCACGTGAAGAAAAAAGAAGGTGGACCCTTGCCTCTCACCATATACAAAAATTAATCCTAGATGAATCAAAGACCTAAATGTAAGGCATGAAATTATAAAAATTCTAGAAGAAAATGTAGGAAAAACCCATCTAGGCAAAAACCTAGGCAGGAAAATTGTGACTAAGATCCCAAAGGCAAATAGAGCAGCAACAAAAATAAATAAATTGGACTTAATTAAATCAATAAGCTTCTGCACAGCAAAGGAAATAAATAATCAACAGAGTAAACTGGCAACCTACATGATGGGAGAAAATATTCTCAAACTATGTATCCCACAAAGGACTAGTGTTCAGATTCTACAAAGAACTCAAAACAAAATACCAATAAAATAAAATAAACAACCCATCAAAAAGTAGGCAAAAGACATGAACAGCATTGTTTGTTTCAAAAGAAGCTGGACAACCAACAAACACATGAAAAAATACTCAAAATCTGTAATCATCAGGGAAATGCAAATTAAAACCACAGTGAGATATCACCTTCATTCTGTCAGAATGGCAAAAAAACAGGAGATGCTGGTGTGGTTGGGAGAAAAAAGTACATTTATACACTGTTGGTGGGACTGCAAATTAGCACAGCCTCTGTAGAAAACAGTATGGAGATTCCTCAAAGAGCTAAAAGTAGACTATTTGATCCCGCAGTCCCATCACTAAGTACTTATACAAAGAAAAAGAGGTCATTCTATCAAAAAGACACCTGTACTCAAATGTTTATTGCAGCATAATTCACAGTCACAAAGATAACGAGATCAACCTAAGTTCCCATCAATTCACGAGTGGATAAAGAAAATATAGAGTGTGTTTGTATAGTGTGTGTGTTTTACTATATTTAATATATTTTCTTTATCACACACACATGCACAATGTGGGGCACTACTCAATCATAAACAGGAATGAAATAATGTCTCTTGCAGCAATTTGGCTAGAACTGGAGATTATTATCCTAGGGAAGGGAACTATCTCATGAATGAAAAAACAAACATCACATTCTCACTAGTAAGTCAGAGGTAGACAATGGATACATATGGGCACAAAAAGATACAAAGGATATTAGAAACTAAGAAGGGGGAAGAGTGGAAGGGGTGAGGGATAAAAACGTACCTCTTGGGGATAATGAACACAGTCCTGGTAGCAAGCTTACTGAAAGCCCTGACCTCAGCATTACACAGTGTATCCACATAACAAAAATACTTGAATAGCTGAAGATATTAACAAATGAAAAAACATACCATACTCATGGCTGTGAAGAATCAACAGTGTCAAAATATCTATACTACCCAAAGCAATATACAATTTTAGTGCAATTCCTATTAAAGCTCCATTATCATACTTTAAAGATCTTGAAAAAATAATACATCATTTTATATGGAATCAGAAAAAATCTCAAATAGACAAGACATTACTCAGAAATAAAAATAAAGCAGGAGGAATCACGCTACTAGACCTCAGACTATACTATAAATCGATAGTGATCAAAACAGCATGGTACTGGCACAACAACAGAGAGGTAGATGTATGGAACAGATTAGAGAACCAAGAGATGAACCCAGCTACTTACCTGTATTTGATTTTTAACAAGCCAATTAAAAACATTCAGTGAGGAAAAGATTCCCTATTTAACAAATGGCACTGGGTGAACTACCTGGCAACCTGCAGAACACTGAAACTGGACCCACACCTTTCACCATTAACTAAGATAGACTCTCACTGGATTAAAGATTTAAACTTAAGACATGAAATTATAAAAATACTAGAAGAGATTTCAGGGAAAACCCTTGAAGAAATCGGTCTGGGCGAGTATTTTATGAGGAGAACCCCTCGGGCAATTGAAGCAGCTTCAAAAATACACTACTGGAACAACAGCCCAGTCCTGTGGGAAATCATGACCTGTGAGCTAAGTTCCCTGCAGCAACTCTCACACACACCACACACACACACACACACACACACACACACACACACACACACACACGAGCAGCGCAGTCTGCACTGTGCGCCAAACTGGGAACATGTCTCTTTTTTAACTTCTCTACAAAAACTTTGAAACCAAACTACATTATTTGAGAGCCTTGTCCCTCTTGTGCTGGTAAATACAGAATGGAGCCCATGAGACCTGAATTTAGAGCTTGAGTAGGGGAGAGTCCTGATGAGCACACAGTTCCTGGTGAGGCAACACAGAACAAAGAATACTAAATATTTAGAACTTATATCCTAAAAACTATAGTCAATGCCAAGAATCCACTTTGCTGAGACCTGAACACCTTCTCTTATCACCCTACCATGCCTCTGTGGACACTGCCTTTCCCTTACCCCAACAGTGCCCAGTGACAATTCAGGAAATGAAAATAGCTGTCAGGATCCTACTGACCACAAGTAACCTGATTCTGTGCCAGAATGCCATGTAATGCAGTGCAAAGTAGTCTGTGAATATCTCATTACCATTAACCATAAGCCCTCACCATTCCTAAGGATGATTAGGAAGAATCATCCTTATACATGAAATTGTATAACAAACGTAAAAGATGCTGTCTACAACTCATTAAAAATCATGACAAAGTCATGAGGTGAGGCATACTGCTATTAGTCTAAAAATGGAAAAAATGCATATGAAATAATTGATTCTGAGGAAAAAACAAATGCTACCACTTTTGTTTTTATTTCTGTGATGTCTGGACTGATTACTGCTTAAAGTAATAAATTTATAAAAGTTAAAAAAAAAATACACTACTGGGACCTGATCAAACTAAAAAGCTTCTGCACAGCCAAAAACACAGTAAGTAAAGCAAGCAGACAGCCCTCAGAATGGGAGAAGATATTTGCAGGTTATGTCTCCGACAAAGGTTTAATAACCAAAATCCACAGAGAACTCAAACGTATTAGCAAGAAAAGAACAAGTGATCCCATTGCAGGCTGGGCAAGGGACTTGAAGAGAAACTCAGAAGAAGACAGGTGCATGGCCTATAGACATATGAAAAAATGCTCACCATCCTTAATCATCAGAGAAATGCAACTCAAAACTACTTTGAGATATCATCTAACTCCAGTAAGATTAGCCCATATTACAAAATCCCAAGACCAGAGATGTTGGCGTGGATGTGGAGAAAAGGGAACACTTCTACACTGCTGGTGGGAATGCAAATTAATACATTCCTTTTGGAAAGATGTTTGGAGAACTCTTAGAGATCTAAATATAGATCTGCCATTCAATCCTATAATTCCTCTACTAGGTATATACCCAGAAGACCAAAAATCACATTATAACAAAGATATTTGTACCAGAATGTTTAATGAAGCCCAATTCTTTTTTGCTAACTCATGGAAAAAGCCCAAGTGCCCATCAATCCACGAATAGATTAATACATTGTGGTATGGGTACACCATGGAATATTATGCACCCTTAAAGAAAGATAGAGACTTTACTTCTTTCATGTTTACATGGATGGAGCTGGAACATATTCTTCTTAGTAAAGTATCTCAAGAATGAAAGAAAAAGTATCCAATGTACTCAGCCCTACTATGAAACTAAGTTATGGTTTTCACATGAAAGCTATAACCCAGTTATAACCGAAGAATAGGAGGAAGGGAGAGAGGGAGTGGAGGGCGGGGCGAGGATGGGCGGAGGGACAGTGAATGGTGGGATTACACCTCCGGTGCATCTTACAAGGATACATATGAAACTTAGTATTGTATATACTCGAGTATATACGGTAAATGTAGAATATAAATGTCTTAACACAATAACTAAGAAAATTCCAGGAAGGCTATGTTAACCAGTGTGATGAAAATGTGTCAAACAGTCTATGAAACCAGTGTACGGTGCCCCATGATCACATTATTGTACACAGCTATGATTTAGTAATAATAATAAAAAAAAAAGACCTTTTTGGAAAGAAGTTTGGAAAGAAGTTTAGTTCCCTCAAGGAGCTAAAAGTAGACCTACTATTCGATCCTGCAATTCCTCTACTAGGTATATACACAGATGATCAAAAATCATTTTACAACAAAGACATTTGCACCAGAATGTTTAGGGGAGCCCAATTCATAACAGCCAAGACATGGAAATAGCCCAAGTGCCCATCAACCCATGAATGGATTAACAAATTGTGGTATATATACAACATGGAACACTATGCAGCCATAAAAAAGATGGAGACTTCACATCTTTTATGTTTACCTGGATGGAGCTGGAACATATTCTTCTTAGTAAAGTATCTCAAGAATGGAAAAAAAAGTATCCAATGTACTCAATACTACTATGAAATCAATATATAACCACCTACACA